>NQII01000708.1:214055-294418 GCA_002778355.1 Clitarchus hookeri
CAGTGATGCAAGATCATATTATTCATCATATACGCCTTCTCCTGCAGAACAACAGCCACATAGTGATGCAGGAACATATTATACGTCTACTCCTATAGAACAACATCCACAGGAAGATGGAACACCAAATATTATAATCACTCGGGATAATGAACTGAACTTGGTACAACTTGACAGTTCTGGAAATATGTTTGCGCACTCGTCAAACTCTTTAAATTAAATTTATAAAATATTATTGTGCTTTGAATAGTTCCATTTCATTTGTAATTGTTTACCTACGTAATAAACTTACCTTAAGAAAACGGCCAATTTTTCTTCAGTACTAATTCGTTCATGACCACCATATCCTTGATCTTNTAAATTTATAAAATATTATTGTGCTTTGAATAGTTCCATTTCATTTGTAATTGTTTACCTACATAATAAACTTACATTAAGAATATCCTTGATCTTCTAAATCTGAAGCAATCATCGCATGTACTTCTTTAAAATCGTCCCTATTCATTCTAAAATAATTGTTAAATTTGTCGTCTGAAAACTCAGAAGTTAATTTGAATTCTCCATGTGTTTTCCTTTTGGACATGTAAGAGCTCTTCCATATTTTTTTTTCGGATGATTTCCTTATTAACAATAATCTATTTAAAAACTCGTTATCACTGTCGGATTCTGAACTTAAATCAATCGCGTCCATCTTGTTTCGTTTTCGTCTACGGAATGGCAGAAGAGACACTGACTGATGTACGACTCGTGAAAGCAATTGCGGACACACACGTGTCCACCAATGTCAATGCGACGTTGGCGCAGTATCGTGAACGAGTGCGAGTGTGGGCATGTGCGGCGGGCTTTTATGTCATTAAACAATTAGTATATTTGTGGTTAATTATTTTTTTACATTTTTTTCCTTTTATTTAGTATAAATAGATTTATAATATTCTGTTATAAAAAATAAAATTTTAATATTTATTTGAAATTGATGATTTTTTTATGCATTTAAGATTTTCATTTTTGAAACATTTTTGATATATTTATTAGCACAAAATTTACATGCATGTGAAAGCTGGTCTCTTGTATTTATAATATATTATATATATGTAAATAAAAACATTTAATAAACTGACTCGTCCAGCATCCTGAAAGACAGTTTATTCGTCAGAAGACACGCTCTGGCGAAACTCACAGGCGGACGACCGCAATAAATACTAAGGGTTTTGCGGACATGCTGGAAGAATGACGCCAGGAAAAGCAACCGCGCCTCGCAGCTGCAAGGCATGCTACCAAATGTTCCTGCACGTGCAGACGATATCCGGAGACAGCGGAAGACACGTGCGCGGGCACAGCTGCGTTTTGCAGCTGCCAAGGTACGCCGAGCTCACACCATCGGCTGCGTCTGTCCCAGGCTGGCTACCACAATAAACCATGAGGGCTTTTGGCGAGCGGGCGGGAATAATAGCTACACGATATCCGGGGACAGCAGAAGGAACACGTGCGCCGAACCAAGAGGCCACCCAAGTGTTCCCGCACATGCAGAACGGAACAATAAACTTGCATGCCAGAATCAAGGGGCGACGCCGGGTCCGCCGGGCCACGTGCGGATCACAGGAGCAGCGGCTACGTGTTTTACGACCCAGGGGTACACGGCAGCCAGCGCAGCCACGTGCAGAGAGGAGGCGAATTTAATATGGCTGACGAGCATACAAAACCGCGAGGAAAAGGGAGGAACAGATCTGTCAGACTTCGTCAAACGAGGAGCGTGGACCGGAGCCAAGAGAAACGAGTTTGCGAGAATGCATCACGACGTCAACCTCAGTCGGAGGTCGTCAAGCGGGACGTGCGGAGGGAAGAGTCCGAGAAAACATCAGTCAGACGTCGTCGAACGAGGAGTGTGGACCGGAGTCGGGAGAAACGAGTACGCGAGAATGCATCAAGACGTCAACCTCAGGCGGAGGCCGTCAAGCGAGACGTGTGGATGGAAGAGTCCGAGAAAACGGCAGTCGGCCGACGGGAATCGAGGAGTGCGGAGTGAATCCGGGACGAGACGCCAACGGCAGTCAGCCGTCATCAAACGAGCAGTACGGAGTGGAGCCGAGAGGAGGCGTCGAGATGCCCACCAAGTGCCGGAGCAGTCCCAGGTCGCCAGCTGGGTGATGAACCATCGCCTCGAGACAAGCTAAGTAGAAACATACCGGAAGTACGACGAACCTTGCTCCCCCACGGCGCAAACCTCCACGTCAAGCCTTACGTAGCCTACGTAGCAAAAGGGGGCGGGAGAGTTGTCTCGTGTGTTCCTGTAGAAGTGACCCTGTTAAGCATAAATAAAACTGACTTATGGTAACTTAAAAACAAGGTGAATATATTTGGTAAATTGGACCTACGGGCAATAGTGTCAACGTATTCCTACGCCCTAACACTGAGGGCTAGCATCAATTTCTGGTGCCTTACGCAGAGAGCAGATTCCATACCTACTTATAAACCATAGCATTGGGCAGGTATCAAAACCCATGTACATGGGACTATTAATTTTTGAAATTTCTAAAGAATTAATGTATAATTTTTTAATATAAATTAATAAAACAAAAATTTAAAGAAAATATAGAACTATGTTATCAAGATACACATTCTTTAATATATAATATAAGAACTTATGATTTTTATTCTAATGTAAATGTTAAATGAATTTGATAAAAGTGATAATTCAAAATAAAAAATATATAACACAAATTAATAAAAATGTTTATTGAAAAATGAAAACAGAGAAAAAAAACAGAATTTGGTGGGTCAAGTGCAAAAATAAGGAGCTTGTAAAGTTGGGTGGAAAAAAACTAAAAAAGTAGAAATGTGTTTTTAAAAAATCTGTCTTTAGGAAGTAAATCACAATTTATAGTTATAAAAAACGTTTGTCCAAATAAATATATATTATTATTTTTTACAATTTTTTTCTATTTTATTTTTTTAATAATTATTTTTAAGTAGATTATTTTAAATTTGAAATTCAACATATATCTAACTAAATTAATAGGAACACTTTTAATCTGTTCTTCAAAAATATTACATATTTTTGAATTTTCAAACTCTTTTAACAATTAATTTGATATTTTTTCGTTTATAGTTTTATATCAAAAACATTTTTAATTTCTTTAGACTATTTTTCTAACATTTCAATAAAAACTTTTGTTTCATCTTCATCAACATATTCTTTTGGGTTTTTATAATAATTAGAATATTAGATAAAAACTTTCAGGTTCATATTTTTTTATATTTTATCACGTAAGATTTTTCTGGATTTGGTTTACATTATCTATATTTTTTAATTAACATTCAAATTATGCATGAATAACAAAAGGAACACTTAATTAATGATTGTAATTTTTGAAATATAATGTTTTTCCAAATTTAGGTATTTCTATTTTATAGATTCATTTGTTCAAACAATATTAATGTTAATTTTTTTATTATTATATATTCTTAAACATCTATCTCAAGGAAATATTTTCACATCATGTTTACTAATTTGGCCTTGAAAAGAATTTTGATAAATCTATGACAGTTTCAACTGTAAAGTACAATAATTTAATATGTTTTTCTTTATTATAAAAAGTAAATAATTCTGGTATTAAAAAATATTACCAATTTTCATAACATTTCTAATTATTCTAAAATTTCATTTGGTTTAAACCAATATTTATATATTTACAAACTTTTGTGGATCCTTATTTGGTGTAAATAAAGCTGATTTTATAGAATAAATAAAACATTTCAAACAATTATTTTGATACAAGAATGTTCATTTTTAATTTTTTTCTGGTATTCAATTTAAGATTGTCATCCACTGGGAAAAAATTCAGAGTTATGTAAGCAAATCACCGACGCACCGAGTAAAACACATGATAACATGGACACCTGCCGAGGTGAGAAACCCGAGAAAACGGCTTACAGTGTTTGGCAGTACTTCTGCGGACCCCCATCACTCCCCGAGCAACACGCGTGAGAACACGGACACATGCCGAGGTAATGCAGAGGTAAGCTACAGTTTCGCAGACACACCTCTAGTTAGACGAGTAAGAAGGGCTGACAGTGTTTGGCAGGATGGCCGCAGGCCCCTCCCACTTTTCCCATGGAGTGAGACACGTGTGAGGATCTGGAGGTCGCCGAGGGGAGTTAAGAACCCCGACATGTGGAGGTCGGGTGGAGGCTCGCCAGGAGCACCAGGTCCGGACGCAAAGTTAGTCAGCCGCATCGTGCAGTCGCCGAGGAGAGAACCCTGGAACAGTCAGTCATGTAGAGCTGTCAGTCGAGGCCGGGGAGCGGACCCTGGCAGGGTCAGTCAATGATGTAGAGTCAGTCATGCCGTGGGGTCACCGAGTAGTGAACCCCAGAACAGCCAGTCGTGCAGAGCCGTCAGTCGAGGCCGCTGTATTCATCATGCCAACAAGACGAAGCAGAGGGCCTGTGAAGGGCCGCCCAGCTAACCGGACCTCAATCTACCACCGGAACAACCAGAACTGCAAATACAGCTAAGTACCAGTATCATCGCTCAAGGGACATTTCCCGACGCCTAGCATTCCCCCACAGGGGTCAGAAGCAGTTAGCACGAGTGCTTTAATTCGACCTTAAGGGCCCCCAACTTGCGGGGTACCGTCTCGGAGGTGTCTATGTTTGTATTGTTATTGCCCAATGGAGAATTTTAAAATGAAACCCTGAGAGATCAAGTTATTACTTACCCCTATTCAACATCCAAGGCGCCCATAGTCTGTGCTGGTAAAGGTAACTCGTACCCTACGAACCAACCTGTATACCACAGGTGGCGAGTAGCATCAAGTTATTTTTGGCACGCAACATGGGGCAAAGTGAATTCTGTGTAGACAGAAGAAAAGAACCAAACTATATCCGAGGAATGGGGTCTCGCCTCTACCTAGCTAGTCGGGATGAACAAGACTTCTGGGATTCTGAAACCCCGTGGCGCCCAATAACGCATTAGCCCGAGACGAGGCGATTTTACAAGGCCAGCAGACTAGGAATTCCGACAGGCGCGAGAGAGAGCGAGAGCATGTGCGAGCGGGAGAAGAGAGCATGGAAGCGAAGGGAGATTGGCGAGGAGTGGAAGATAGCAGGAATGCGGGCGAAGGCGAGGAGCAAAGAGGCAAAGGGAGATTAGCGAGGAGCGGAAGAGAGGCTGAAAGCAAATGAGGAGAGATCGAGGAAGCGAAGGGTGATTAGCGAGGAGCGGATGAGATGGCAGCGAATGAAGAAGAGAAAGTAGGAGAAGTAGGCCACTAGTCCACCGGATGGTGGACAACAGCGTGGAGATAGAGGGCAAAAGCGATAAAACCGCACAGCCCCCAGCGCCGTGCTATCTCGGTCAGAGACCCAAGAACACCACAGCAACTACGCCGGCCAATAACAGCACCCGGGATACCAGTGAGACACGCTTACTGGACCGAAAATATGCAGGAATGGGAAGCAGAGAGAGCAAGGGTAGGCGAGCAAGAAGAAGCAAACGAAAGAGAAAGGGCAAGAATGCGAGGAGAGTCGAACAAAAGGGAACGGCCGAACGGGAGAGAGGGTGAAAACGGATGAAGAGAAGAGCAAGGAGGCAAAGGGAAATACACCGGCAGAGAACCGAACCCAAGCAAATATCAGAGGCGAGGCAGTACCAGGGGACTGCAGCCGGCCCGAGGAAGAGAGCCCACAGCAGTCCAGAGATGGCACCAGAACGAGACGAGGACAAATAACCCCCCCCCCCCGTATGCTGTCTAGGTACCAGTGCGGGGTGAAACGCCCCTAATCCGACGGAAACAGACTGTGCGGCATGAGGTAAGTTTGTTTACCTCATGTCGCCTGCTGAGAGAACTAGGGCGGGGTTCCCTACCTGACGCCGAAACGTAAGTGTGACTAGTAAGTGTTAAGTTAGGATTATAGGCCATCAGCCGAGTTACAATATGTTAATTTTTTTACCAGTGTGTGTGTTTACTTTTGCCCACCATAAGACTGCTTGTATAAGTGGTAAAGAGTGCAGGAAATTAGTTTGAACTCAGGATCAGGGTTTTCAACCTAGTAAGAGTGTTTTTTCTATTTGTACGGCCTGTGAGCCGCCGTAAAAGAAACTATGTCACTACATGTAACAGCTGCAAGGTAGCCTTGCTCGATTACCGGCTGTCCACCACCCTAACTTGTTTGCCACTGCTCAAGAAAGCCCCCGATTTACCAGGGTGGCAGAAGCAGAGATGACATAATAAATTAAAATTACTGTGATCTGGATGGATCACTTAGAGCATGTCACGTAACAAGGGTTCAACTATGTATGTAATCATGTAAGTGAGTCCGAGACGTGTGTTACCCTGTTGTTTTAGTGAGTTCAAATATGTAACATACCAGCATGTAA
The DNA here is from genome assembly GCA_002778355.1 of Clitarchus hookeri. Taxonomy (NCBI): domain Eukaryota; kingdom Metazoa; phylum Arthropoda; class Insecta; order Phasmatodea; family Phasmatidae; genus Clitarchus; species Clitarchus hookeri. The sequence continues at coordinate 220,435 of NQII01000708.1, forward strand.
TACAAAATAAGGTTAAACTTGTCCAGTAACGTGCTGTCCACTGCAGAATAAAGCCCTATGACAGTCCGTCCAGCTTTTATGCCAACCCCAAACACCGTGGACTAAGTGAAGTAAGTTCTTTAACAACCCCCACTAGACTTAGAAGTTTTGACTTTTATTCTCGAGTGTTTATACGGCCTACGATGTTGTGTGGAAAAAAATGTACCTTGTAATAACAAGGGCCTTCAGCAAAGTGTTTGTTACTGCATAGCCCCGGGTGAAAAACCCCATTAACAGCCAGGTCGGCAACCTGATAACTAGCTGAGGTGCACGACCTTGAGCGACGGCCGACCGAACTAGGGCGAGAAGGAAGGAAGAGAGAGGGAAGTAGGCCACAGATGGCAGCTTGACGGGCATGAGAGAAGCACCGCGCTAGCGAGCGAGTGCGCGAACGGCCACATGTAGAAACCCGCAGAAGAGAAGCCAGACAAAGGCGCAACCGCAAGCAGACGCCTTGGTGCAGGTGTGTCAGCGTTGNGGGGGGGGGGGATAGACGTGTGCCACATGTTGTTAGTATTCAGAAGCGCCGCTGTCACACCCCCTGCCAGGGTCACCAAGTAGACACGTGCCACGAGGCCAGGCCGGCCCAGGGGCGGACAGGCAGTTGACACGCACGGGGAAAAAATGCTGAGTTAAGCTAGCAAATTGCTGACACACCGAGTAAAATGTGTGAGAAACTGGGACACCTGCCGAGGTGAGATACCAGAGAAAACGGCTGAGTGTTTGGCAGTATTGCCGCGGACCCCCACCCCTCCCCGAGTAACACGCATGAGAACATGGACACATACCGAGGTAATGCAGAGGTAAGCTAGAGTTTCGCTGACACACCTCTAGTTAGAAGAGTAAGAAAGGGCTGACAGTGTCTGGCAGGATGGCCGCGGGCCCTCCCCCCTTTCTCCCCCCCCCAACGAGACACGTGAGGTTCTGGAGGTCGCCGAAGGGGGTTAAGAGGCCCGACACGTAGAGGAAGCAGACAGCTGAATCCCCGTGCCGAGAGGCGGAGGTCGGGTGGGGGCTCACCAGGAGCACCAGGTCGGGACGCTAAGTTAGTCAGTCGTATCGTGGAGTCACCGAGGAGAGAACCCCAGAACAGTCAGTCGTGTAGAGCCGTCAGTCTAGGCCGGGGAGCGGACCCCGGCAGGGTCAGCCAGTGATGTAGAATCAGTCTTGTCGTGGGGTCACAGAGGAGAGAACCCCGGAACAGTCAGTCATGCAGAGCCGTCAGTGGAGGGCCTGTGAAGGGCAGCCCAGTTAACCGGACCTCTAACTACCACCGGAACCAGAACTGCAAATACAGCTAAGTACCAGCATCGTCGTTCAAGGGACCTTCCCATACGCCTAGCGTTCTCCCACGACGTCAGAAGCAGTTAGCACGAGTGCTTTAATTCGCGAATAGCGTCAAGCATAGTTAGAGTTGTACGAGTATTCAATATACTGCAACAAAAATGAAAAATTACAAATGTAATGTTCATTATAAAAAGGAATTAAGTTGCAGAAATTTGTAACGAAACAAAAAGCTTAATTTTTGATGAATATTCCAATAATGAATGTTCAATTTGTTCACCAGCAAAAGTTTTTGTCTATAAATCATACTGTTTAATTTTATAACAAAAATAACTATATGAAATGGAATTTTTAATGTAGGCAAGAACCCCTGTGGTAAATACTCAGTATCTTTCATTTTTTTGGTTTGGTATTTGCACTGGATTTGTAATAATGAATAACTTGCAAAAATTTTATGAAATTTATGAAACTTTCGTTATGACTGAGCTCTTATGAAATTATTTTTCATTACTGTTTCAGTTTCACAAAAGTTTCTAACATATTTTTTGTTTCGTTCCATGAGAAAAAGTCTCATTTGCACAACCCTAAGCATGGTGAACAAAAAGTTACACCTGTAACGTATCAGAAAATATGATATAGAACAAAATTTACAAATACTTACCACATTTAAAATCTGAGAGAGGTACACTGATGGTTGGCATATTGCGAACACTTGCTGGATATGAGCAGAATGTGTCCACACCAAGCACAGAGTGTCTCTCATGCCACTGAGGGAACCACTTGAGATTACAGTCACAGAGAAGATGTGTTGAATTCATTATCATATATTCTAGGTGTTGTATATTCTCAAATGGATTTTCTTGTATTGTAGTGATGTTGTTACCACTAAGGTCAAGAATTCTAAGTCGTTCTAGACCCACAAATGCTTTCTTGTTGATTGATTTTATGTGATTCCATGCTAAACCAAATCTGTTAAGGTGTTTCAGACCAATAAATGCACCACTCAAGTCTTCAACTGTCCAAGAAATTCTGTTGCTGTTCAGCTCCCTAAGGAAAAAAAAAAAAAAAAAAAAACAACAAACATCACACAATATAGAGAAATAATTTTCTTTAAGCAAACTTAATGTAAAAATTTTGTTATAAAAACTAGCTTATTTTATGGGCATATATAATTGATTTAATAATGTGTTGTGCCTTCAGCCTGCCATTTTATATTAAAGATCTAAGTAATTTTAGTGATTTGTTTTTCGAAAAATCACTAAATTTAAAAAAACCTCAACACTGACAGCTTTTTATTTATTATTATTGTATAGAGGATGAAAACAGAAAAGCGCCGAAATACAGGTCATGTAGGTTCAAAGTAAATGTTTAGTAAATTTTCTGAATGCAATTCCTTTCTTTCTCCCAGCACATGAAAGAATTCGTAATTGGAAGAATAACTGAGAAAGGTTTCTCTCAAATATCATCTTGTCAAGCCAAAGATGTTAACATGTATGCACTATATTCACTGTATATATTCACTGTATATAATCACTATATACAGGATGAGTATAAAAGAATACCCCAACTTTGAAGGTCTATTATATCAAAACCATAGAACCTACAACCTTGATTGACCAATCAAATGAACCATGGAACCGTGAAGTTTGTTTACCATATATTCATAAATGTTCGATGTGACCACCATGAGCGGCCCGAAAGACATCTACACGATAATCAAAGTCGTTCCACACTCTTGTCAGCATGTCGGGTGTTACAGTTTGGATGGCGTCCGTAGTTCTCGTTTTGAGGTCGTCAATGTTAGCCGCAATGGTGGCCGAAACAATTGATTGATTATGTACGTACCCCCATAGGAAAAAAAATGCACAGGATAAGATCCGGGCTTCTTGGGGGTCAGTGATGAAGAGCCTGGTCACCAGCTGCTCCTCAACCAATCCAGTGTTGCGGCAACGTCTCGTTCAAGTGTCCGCGAACAGCTAGGTGCCAATGGGGTGATGCACCATCGTGCTGGAAAATGAAGTCCCCCGCCGCCTATTCTAACTGAGGAAACAACCACTCTGTAAGCATGTCCAAATAAGGGGTAACAGTGGGCTCATGAAAAAAAAAAAAAAAAAAAAAAANAAGGGCGAAAACTGTGTCTTTGGATACAGCGCAAAATACATTCACTTTGGGGGAAGCACACTCGTGGTCGGTGGTTTCATGTAGAGGCTCCTAACCCCATACCCGCACGTTGTGCCAGTTCATCTTACCATTTGTATGGAACGTCGCTTCATCACTAAAAACCAGCTTAGACATAAAGGAATAGTCAACTTCGTACTGTGTAAGATCGAACGCGCAGAAATCACGTCTCAGTTCTTTATCCCTTTCGATAAGAGCCTGTGCAAGCTGTAACCTGTATGGTTTGTACAGCAATCGCTTTCGCAACACTTTCCATACTGTCGATTGAGTAATTTGCATTTCCAGGCTAGCTTGTAGAGTTGATTTTCGCGGACAGCGAACAAATGCTTGTTGAATCCGTTGCACATTCTCTTCGGACACGCGCGGCCGCCTGGAACTTTTGCCTTTGCAAAGGCACCCTGTGTCACGGAACCGATGAAACCAACTTACGATACTCCACCTATCGAGAGGACGACGTCCATATTTACAACAGAATTCACATTGAACAGTTGTAACTCATTCACATTTATTAAACTGAATAACACAGAACGCCTTATTTTGTTCCGTCACCATCATGATGCGGACTAACACACAACACACGCTCCCAGTGCCATCTCTCAGCACATAAAGGAAACATCAGACCGTCCCCTTCCCATTGATGTGTCGAATGCAAGGTCGTTAACCCCCTCACCACCTCAAACCGGGAGTTACAAACACCATCCTAACCGTAACACCGGAGACATGGTGACAAGAGCGTGGAACAAGCTTGATTATCGCGTAGATGTCTTTCGGGCCGCTCATGGTGGTCACATTGAACATTTATGAATGTATGGTAAACAAACTTCACGGTTCCACGGTTCATTTGATTGGTCAATCAAGGTTGTAGGTTGTTTGGTTTTGATATTATAGGCCTTCAAGTTAGGGTTTTCTTTTATACTCAGACTGTATATAAACAATCAAATTTCCAGATACTGAAACATGTTAAAAACAAAATATTATAAGAACAAATAAAATTTACTGAACTGACATTATGTATGCAAGTTCCTAATATACAATTTGGGACTTCAGAAAATGACTAATTTTATTGTCAGAAATGTACCAAGATAAATTTGCCAGATAAATATTTAGTAAATAAAACTAAACTACATACATAAGAAAGTTGCGCTATACAAGTGGTCCAATATTGTTTGCTAATGGTAGCTGTATTTTTGGCATGACATTCCACAGTAAAAAAACAAGGCTTTCTAATTAACAATCCAAGATACTTTTCGTTAAGCAGGTAAGTTGCCTATTATGCTTTCTAGTGACGAAAGTTGAATCCCAAATTTACTATCTATTTTGCTAAAAGATGAATTATTTTAATGTATAAATTTTATAAGGGGAAACATCCTAGGCCACTGAAAATGTTAGTCTTCCTCATTATATAATGTTTTACAAAAATCTAGTCTAAAAAAATACCTACTGGTATATAAAAAAAAGTGCTTTTCCAGCAACATATACAATTAAAAATCTTTATGTGGAAAACTAGACATCTTAACATGAAAAATTATGTAAATAGAGCAGTGCTTATTTTAATTTTCAGAATAAATTTACTAATCACTGATACCACATTAGTACCGTACTTACACAGAAAAATTTGTTACATTTTTTATCCATGAAGTATTTACTGGACAATGCTGTAACTGATGTGTGTAGAAATAAGACAGAATATCTTACATACGAGGGTTATTCGGAAAGTAAGGTCCGAATCGCCGTAGCTTATAGAATGTCGCTCAAACATTGTAATGCGCATGCGCACAGACTCCCGGCATGCCTTGCTCGTCAAACGACGCCATTTGCATTGATATTGTTGCAGTGTGCTGTTTACAGTGTCAGTTCAAATGGTTTAAAACAATTGATCAGCCCGCCGACTGTGAACTACGGTCAGTGATTCGGTTTTTGACAGCAAGGAACGTTTCAGCAGTGGAAGTTCATCAACAGATAAGTAAAGTGTATGGCCCCAATGCGATGAGTGACAGCAAAGTGTGTAAGTGGGTGAGAGCTTTCAAGGATGGACGTGCAAATGTCCATGATGAACCGCGATCAGGCCGACCATCAGTGATCACAGAAGATTTGGTCAAAGCAGTGGACGAAAAGATTCGTGAAGACCGGCGATTCACAATTTCAATTTTAGCATTGGAATTTCTGAGTGTGGGTAAAACAACTTTGCAAAAAATTGTCCCTGAAAATTTGCAATTTCACAAATTGTGGGCACGTTGGATTCCCAGGCCGCTTACTGAGGAACACCAAATGAAAAGAATGGCTTGTGCTCTTGATTTTTTGGACCGATATGTTAAGGAAGGTGATCAATTTTTAGAGAAGATTGTCACAGGGGACGAGACGTGGGTTTCTCACATGACCCAAGAGTCTAAACGTCAGTCAACGGAATGGCATCACCCGACATCACCAGTCAAAATCAAGGCCAAGCGGACAATCTCAACACGCAAGGTTATGGCAACCGTGTTTTGGGAAAGACACGGAGTCGTGTTAGTCGAGTTTATGCAGCAAGGGACAACAATCAATGCAGCCACTTACTGCGCTACCCTGACTAAACTTTGACGTGCAATACGAAATAAGCAACGTGGCCTTCTGACGTCTGGAGTTTTGTTGTTGCATGACAGTGCCAGAGCCCATTCTGCCATTCACACCCACAATCTGATCAGATCTTTTGGATGGGAACAGATTGACAACCCACCGTACAGTCCAGACTTGGTACCGAGTGATTTTTACTTGTTCCGCCACCTAAAGGCAAACGCCTTTAGGTAGATAAGTGCTTCGCCACAGATGATGAGGTGAAAGAAGCAGTTACAGACTGGTTATCCTCACAGGTGGCAGACGTCTATGACTTAGGCATACAAAAGCTTATAGAACGTTATGACAAATGTTTAAACAAATATGGAAACTATGTAGAAAAACAGAGAAACATGTAAGAAATTTAATTAAAAAGTTTTTTTTTAATCTGTGATGGTTTATGTTTTATAAGAAATCGGAACTTACTTTCCGAATAACCCTTGTAATTTCTAATAAATTTTGCATGAATTCACACGCAGTATGCATGTGTGAATGCATGCATGCATTTAGACAACTATATATTTAATTGACACAAAAATATTATACAGCGGCATCTCAAATTAATTTCTTAGATTAACTTATTAAAAACTTCTCAAAAAATTAAAATATCACTAGTTTTCATACTTAATGACTTACAGACATTAACGCCACTTATACACACAGTTTAAGCTATAATTTTTCCCAAATGTAAATGGTACAGATTTTGTTATTTTACAAAAACTCTTTTGTTTCCATGGATTAAAAGATATACACCACACTGAACTAATAGCACCAGTCTTCCGATAGAACCTTCATGGTCAAGACAGCACTATTAAAAGCCCTGCAAAGTTTCTACTTTCAGCCATTGGTGGCTTATAATTTCACAGCTCAATATAAATATTGCCATGTGACTTTCAGCTGGTGTTTTCATCAACTACTCGGATGTCCACTGCATATACTCAGTACAAAAAAAAAAAAAAGCAGTAGATATTGCAACCAACAATATAAATAAGTACATGTAAATTTCTAAAAATAATATCAGTTTGTGAGTATTTGATTATGTTTACAAATAATTTTCTACCTAGATATTAATTTCCCTAACTCTGTTCAAACCTCCTAAGGTCATAAGAAATTATATTTTAGTTTATGCAGTTAATTAAGAACTGCAGAAGACTCTAAAACTCTCCATTTCTCCTAAAAACACCAAGCTGTTTTGAACGTTCCTCTTTAAATGTGTAAGTAGCTTGAATGTTTGCCCGTTGTGTACCTCATAAAATCTGCACATTTTAGATAATGTACATAGTATTCCTTCATACAAAATACAGTATATCTTAAACCATCCTTAAATGGCAAATTAATTATATTTAGTAACATTTACAAACAGAATTAAGGGAAAAATCTTATAGTATAGTAGAGCTTTGAAGTGGAAATCATTCATTGATTTTGTCAGCAGATTGTTATAAAGCTTATTTTCACTCAGTATTAATTATAATTGTTAACATGTTTGAAAAACTACCAAAATTGCTACTGAAACAGTCTCTGACTGCTTAAGTATATCAGAAGTCTTTTTTGATATACATTATGCACAATCAAATGGCAGATGCTGCAATTATGTTATGAATTACGATAGTATTGGTCACGAAACCCAGTGGCTGAACCAAACTGATCCAAAACTTCACAGCAAACTAAAACGGTAATATTTATCACTAAGTGTAAATTTAAAAAAAAATCCACACACAGCTTTTACATACAGCACATAAAAAAAATTTTAGGCCTAACTTTTGCTGACAGATTTTCTTACATGAAAATAGTTTTTTGCTTATAACACTTCAATGACTACACTGTTATTGGCATAGTTTCATTAGAATACGAACAATACAAACCTAACTACTGATGAAAATTTATTTCATGAAACTGCGTCCACACATAATATAATTTCCCCCAAAATACCTACGTTAATGGTTAGTTGTGAGAGTTAGTACTCGTCAATTGGCTAATACAATTTAAAATGATCAGTTCAACATTGTAAAACTGTGTTAATGAGCTAATAACACTCTAGAAACGTTTCACATGCAGTATAAGACATTTTTGTGGCATTACTGTTTCAAAACCAGTGACATATGTATTGCGGTATCAACACGGCTACTTAATGTAAACACATTTTCCAGGTCGGCCTATTACGTGCAACGTTTAGAATTTCCGGGACAAGAAACTGCATTGAAATACAACAGAAAGCAATAATCACTAGCAAAAATACAAAATGCTTTTTGTATTGTGTTAATGAATAATTTATTTTAGGGGTTAAGAACTGCCACTTAAAATTGTATTGGTTGTAAAAAACAAAAACCTTAAACAATGGACTTCAACAATGCATCAGCCAAGTGATGATGTGAAATAGTTAGAAACATAAATGTGAAGTCATGCCAATTGCTATTTTTGAATTGTATACAAAAAAAATTAACTGATTTACAGGCGACATAACTTTTTACCATAGCAATTAAATAGGTGTAAAAACATGGAACTACTTTGCACGATTGACTGTCAACATTATTGTAAGTGTGTGGTCTTTGCTTAAATTAATATTTAAGCAGTTATGGACAGTAATTTTGGTAATTATTCAGAGTAGCGGTTTTCTGAAGGAAACGTCGTAGACCCACAAAAGTAACATAAATGGGTTCTGCACAGCTTACCTTTTTAATATTGAGGAGGGCGTAATGGTAAAATAAGTAGAACATACTAAATAAAATAGATGAAAGTACGAGCAGTTCGTCCGCTTTGTTTACGTTGGACGCCATGGTGTTTGGTGAAGTAATGCTGTAGTAACGTAAACAAATGCGCATCACCGTCACCTTATTGGCTGTGTAGACGTCACCGTATGTTAGTCACAGTTAAGATGCGAGACAGTGCGGTTCATGGCGAGTGGTGCGTGTGTGTGTTGAGCACGTCCGAATCCGACCGTGCAAACATTTGTGATTTAAAAATGGAGGGTGCAAGAACATGTGCTTCTGTGCATAATATTTGGCTATGTGGCGCGTATTACTTGGACGTTTTAGTAGATTGTGGTGTTTTGTCAAGTGCGGTAAGGTACACGACAGTTGAATTGGCAGAGGACAGTGTAATTGTACCCGCCGCCTACCTAGGTGAGTTAATTCATATACTTCCGGTGTTTTTTACTGTTACTTTAAAACCCTAAAATCCTAGATTAGACTAAAATCATAGGTAACATTAAAACCCTACAATTCTACGTTAGATTAAAACCTTACAATCCTAGGTTAGATTAAAAATGTAAAATAGTGATTCACTCATCGTGGGGTTACTTTCAGTTAGGTTAGATGGGCACATATTACGAAATTGGGTGGACAAATGTTAAATTGAGATGTTTACAGATGTTTTTGTATTTTTGTGGGTGTATTTTTTAGTGATTTTACCCCACAATTTCCCTGATCTTCATTGCCCTCCCCACTATCGTATTTGTGATTTGTATTGGTAATAGGTTAATGCCCCTAGTAAATTTGTGTTCTATGAAATTAGTAGAGTGTAAATATACCACTTACAGCAATTTTTTTTTTACAAAAAGCAGCTACTCTGAATAATTACCATAATTTTTTTTAAGGTTGATTTAAAAAGTGTTAACTTTACAGAGAACAATCTGTAATTTATTTCTTCGAACCCATTTGCACTTCACAACCGTACAATTTTTTGGAGCATCTACCAACTCCTACGCACTATTATCATCAAAACACTTAAGTTCTTCATTCACAGCCTTTAACCACTGCTCTCTTTCAGGTCCTTTTAGTGCTTCTTCCGGAGATAAGCCGCTCGCATCATCAAATACATTTTCTTCAACACACATATCTGAAAATCCTAAACGATCTCATTTCTTTCTGCTCTTCATCGGCCTGTTTTCTGGTTCAGTCGTTTCAGTAGTATCATCAGTGTCTTCACCTTCACTTGGTATATATGACTCATCAGATGATCCTACCACTGAATCTTAATTTTTTGCAGAAGTGTCCCCCACTGAATCTAAACTTTCTTCTTTTTGTTCAGCATTAGATGTGCTCTCGTTTACTGGTATGATAGCTTCTTCTTCCATGATGATAAAATCTCTGCTAGTTGTCATAGATTTAGTCCTTGGGTTGTAAAGTCTTTAACCTTTGACATTTTCTGGAAATCCCATCAATATCTGACTTCTTGTCCCATTTTTGTCTTCTTTCCTTTGCTACATGAACCATCACAGTACTACCAAATATTCTCAGATGGTTTATGTCAGGTTTTCTTCCTGTCCACATTTCAAAAGGCATTTTTCCATCCAACACCGATGCTACAATTCAATTCTGAAGATAAACAGCTGTGTTTGTCGCCTCAACCCAAAATTCTTTGCCTAAGTTTGCGTCAAACAACAGGCACCTCGCTTTCTCCAGGGTTGTGTGATTACGGCGTTCACATAATCCATTTTGCTCTGGTGTGTAAGTGTTTGTTTTTTGATGATTAATCCCTTCCTTTAGCAAGTACGTATCAAATTCTATATTACAAAACTCACCTCCATTGTCACTTCTCAATGTTTTGATTCTTTTGTTAGTTTAATTTTCCACTTTTGCTCTAAATTCCTTAAAACAAGTCAAGGCTTCGCTTTTGTATTTGAGAAAATATATAAATATCATGCGACTATAATCATCGACAAACAGCATAAAGTATTTAGAACCACCAATGGATTCTTTCTCCATAGGTCCACAAATATCTGTGTGAACTACTCCGAGTGTCTCATTACTTTTTGAACCAACATAAGAAAAGGCAGTCGACTTAGCTTACCTTTACAGCAAACTGTGCAAGATGACTTACTTATGTCAGCTTTTTCATCAAGATTAATACCCTCTGTGGCAGTTTTCATTTTATGCAGACACCACGGATGCAGCAAGTACACTTTTTGGCATTATCAACTTGTAAACTCCATTTATTAACGAAGACATGGCCACTAATACACCATTTGCATTGTAAACATCTCAACCTTTCCCAAGAAAACTGTACTTTATTCCCGTTGCTAATTAACTGGCTAACGGACAACAGATTAGTCGTTAAATCTGGTACACAGAATGCGCCTTTCACTGGCACCTCAAACTCACACTCTTCAGTTTTTGTTACAATATCGACATCGCCGGTACACAAAACACGAACTTTATTATTGTTTGCAACAATAATTTCTTTATTTTCTAGGTATGAAGCATTTCTAATCCAACTTTCGTTTGCCGTAAAGTGCACGCTTGCACCCGAGTCAATGTAACACTCATCTTTGCCAAAATTCCCGCTTAGAAACACTGCAATGAATGCGTTTGTTTGTTTACGAAACATCTTCTTGTCATTTTAGCCGCCAGAATCATTTGGGCTCTGGTTTTTGTAATGACTGAGCTGTTTTCATTTGTAGCATTTAACATGTACTTTGGGGTTTTTTCCATTTTTGCTTCCACCTGCCTTGACATTACTCTTAGGTTGCCACTTCTGTGAACTTGCAAATGCGCCACTAACTTCATTATGATCTTTTACGTTAACATCTGTTTCCATATCAAACAACTTTGATTTAATGGCATCTGTTGTGATGGGAATTCCTGAATGCTCAATGGCCATAATCATAGGGGACTATTTTTCCGTCAATCCGGCTAGCAATAAACATCCAATCCACTCGTCGCTGATGTCAAACCGGTCCCACATAACCTCTGACCGGTTTCTACCATTTGCGTTACATACAACATCATAGAATTGCTGCTTTCGAGACGAATCGAGATTAAATTCCGCAGTAAACTTATTCTTCTAGAAATAACTGCATCGTCGAATAGAGCCTTCAGCTTGTCCCACAGTTCTTTAGAGGTCGTCACATTCTTAATATGAACGAATAACGTTGAGTCAATGGTCATGATCAGTTTAGCCTTGGTCTTCGCATCATCTGCGGCTTCTACACTTTTCCCGGTAACTGGTTTAATGCAATGCAGCATGCCCTCCAGGATTAGAAAATTTTCCGCTGCGAAAGTCCACTCACTATAGTTTTCCCGACCCTTCAACTTAGGTACGTTGACTAGATAGTTTGATGCCATATTTACAGCTTACATGAATACACATAGTATCACAACGAACTTCTATCACTGTCGTATACCATCGCGAGAAATACAGTTTCTAACGTTTATTTGTATTGGAATTATGGGTCTGGGCCCATAACCTAAAATGAAACAACCGTGCTAGTTACTGACTAGCGATCGAACAAATAAATTTAAAGAACCAAAGAGTACAAACCAAAGAGGACAAACCAAAGAGTATAAACTAACTAGATGGCAGCAGTAGTTACTTATTATGATATTATAACAACAGTCGATACATATAATTTCAACTACCAAGGCAAAATTTTGAAAATCAGAATGTCTAAAGACAATTTATTAATATATTTTATTTTGCATGGTTATACAACATCTGTTATTACTGTGAAAAACTAAATTCTGTGCCAAAATAGTGCGCTGATCACAGCGCTTGCTGCCACTCCATTGTGCTTCGGATCTCGATACCCCTACTCCAGGTCCGTCTCTACCTCTTCCTTGGTTAACCCTCCCTCTATGCATGCGCAATAGTTAACATTACCCTCCTTCGTATGTGTTAATTTTTGCATAGGCCTTCTAGCAATCACTGTTCTTTGGGCACAAACTCGTCTGCACTTCCCCAGTCTTGATATGGTTACATGATATAATGGTGTAAATAGACGAGCTGCTTTGCTATGCAGGTAGGTTGAATGTTTCTGATTTTTTTAAAAAGTTATTTATGACGTTTAAGGGCTAGTTAACTTCAACGGGATTTTTGCTGGCTGTCTGTATTCAAAATTCCTTTTTGGCCTCCCATTTTAAATTATGGTTTGGTTAACTTTATGCGATGCAGTGACGGTATTGTAAATGTTTTGGTATTACCTTGTTGAAGTTTTTTAATGATTTTTCTGCAGTTAGTTAGAGGTGGTGATGTGTTACATCGCAATGCTAAAGTTACATGTACTGCACTACTTTTGCTTAGTCGTATCTAGTAGAGGTCTGTTCTTCACCCACCTGTAAGATTTTAATTAATTTATACATGTTGTTATGGTTTTAAGGTGCTCTTTACTACGCTTTGTTATCTAGCCATAATAATTTGCTATTATTTTAATGTGTTTCTGGTACGCTAACTTAGAAAGGGGTTTTAGCCTCAGCTCCTTATGAGCAACTTCATTATGAATTTTTAAGTCAACATTTTAAATGTCTTAATTTAATTGTAAGTGCCAATGTCTGTGCGCATCGTGTACTCAGCTGTCCATTGTATTATGGTTTCAAAATAAGCGTGTTAAAAATTTTCTTGTCGAGCACATATATTTTGGTGACCTTTTACATTAATTGTGAAAATAGTTTGTTGCCTGAAGTTTTAGAGCCACGTTGCTTGAATTGTAAGGACCTTTTATGTGATTTATCTTTTAACAGCAAAATATTGTCAAACCAGACAAGTTGAATTTTGGTAATGCTTCCATATGATATGCAATTTTGTAAATGGAAGATGTTAAACGAGCTTCATTCTTAAAATAAATGTTTATTGCAAACTGATTTGTAGTGTTTATGTATGTAATAAACTTGTGTATGGCACAAGTTTAATCTGCACAAATTTCTGCTTTTTTTGCTCATATTTGTATTGTTTTTTGTTTCATGCACAATGGCAGAGGGTGTCGAATGGCTGTATGGACTTTGGAAGGAAGAACTTGATGCTAATCCCCACCTGTAGGATACAGGATGGTTCATAGGGACTGAGTTAACTTTCTGGCGCAGACTATGGGCGCCTTGAATGTTGAATAGGGTTAGTAAACAATAACTGTAGTCACTCGGTGTTTCAATTTACTACATGGTTATATAGTCTCAAAAGAAATGTACAGATACAAACCTGAGAATGTACCTTGCGAGTTGGGGGCCTTAAGGGCTAATTAACGTACTTGTACTAACTGTTGCCGATGTCTGGAGGGGGGTGGGGGGATGCTACGCATCGGGGAGGTTTCTTTGAGTGAAGACGCTGATACTTAGCTCCACTGGTAGTTCTGGGTGTTCTGGCAGTAGGTTGAGGTCCGGTGCTTCGGGCGGCCTTTCACAGGCCCTGGCTTAGGTGAAGACCCTCCATGACTGTTACTCCGGGTTCTCTTTTCGACAGACGATTCCACAACACGCCTCTTCCGGTGACCTCGCATTCCGACTGACTCTCGCAAACTTTTGATCCGACTGATACACTAACGTGGGGTTCCGACGAGCTCCACTTGACCGTCTGCCGGCGCCTTCCGGCATGGCATATTACATCTGACTGATCTGAAATTACTATCTTGCACCTTAGCGTGGTGATACGACAAACAACTGATCACGACGTAGGGATCCAGCAAGTCCCCCAACCGACGTATGCCTCTCGGCGTGATGACTGACGACTCAACCAGACTGATGTGATTCAACTGACCAACTGACTCCGGTCCAGCGCCTCCCAGCGCGGGGAATTCCTGGTCGACTGTCCCTCCCTTGTCACGCAAATTGCCTTTTAAACTCTCTTGATCCCCCCAGATCCGTACACGTGTGTCTCTACTTGTTGGGGGAGGGGGGTGGTTGGGACCCGTAGTGCTGTCAAACCCCATCAGCTCTTTTCTCATGTAACTAGAGGTGCTTAAGCAGCAATCTAGCTTACTTCTGCATTTCCGCGGCGTGTGTTCATGTTCTACTGCCTTTTGCTGGGGGAGGAGACTTGTGGCACAACTGCCAAGCTCTGTCAGTCCTTTTCTTGTGTATCTCGGGTGGGTCGGCGATATTCTAGCCGATGCATTCCTTGGCACGTGTCTTAATTCCCTTGTGGACGAAAATCGCTAGTCTACCTTGGCATGACCTCGGCACGCATTAATGACTTGTACGTCCTGTTGGGTCGACCCGACCGCGCGTGTCCCGCGGCGTGTCAACTGTAGGCGCTCACAGGGGGGTAAAATGGTGGGTGGGGGTGTCAGCGATGCTTCTACTTACAATATGAGTTAGGGGACGTTCAAGTATTACGTAACACAATTTTTGAAGATTTTTGACATTCCCTCCCCCCCATGTAACGCGCCGTAACGTTTTTCTGTACCCCCTCCCCTCTCTAAATGTTACGCAACACCCAAGTGACCATTTTTACCTAAAAGTCACAATTATATTGCGCAAGGTACCAGAAAGTCGCTAAAATACCTTTGTTATTGTTTTAATCGCGTTTGCGGTAATAATAAATAAAACACGTGATTTTTAACTTGCAATACATGCGTATGTTGTTTATTTTACTTATTCATATTGTTATTAAATAAACAATCACACATAATGTAATAAACATTTGCTTAAGCTTAAAATATGTTAAAATGGGCTCAAATTTGTCCTAATAAACTTTTACTACTAATCTGACATTTAATTACGCCATTTTTCTGACTTGGCCCTGTCCTTACATACATTTTTGGCTTCATCCACCATTGTTATTTTCATACATTCTTCTATTTTAGGTTTTTTTACTAATAAACTCTTAAAATAAAAAAAAACTAATTTATTTAACACTTTAACCTTTGACAATGCAATTAGAAATGGAAACCTAACTGAAATAAAACATTTTAGTCAAAATAAAATCACATTCTTAACAAAATTTTTTAAATAAAATCAGCCATAATTCAAAAGTAGGTAGGTATGTAAAAAAAACAATTCAATTGGAGTTACTGCTCCTCTGTCATATGGTGTGCCAGCCACTCAGACTCTTTCATTACTGGCATCCGGAGAGCAGACAAAGAGGGTTCCGGAATTGTTAAACCACTTGCATCTACTTCATCTTCGTCGAGCCAATCGGCATCCTCAGACGATGTTTCACAGCGGCGCACAATGCAGAGAAACTCATTTGCCCTTTTGGCAGCAAGTCGCTGTGGCCGTACTCTACTTTCACGACGGTCTTGGGCAGTCTTGCCATGCATGTAACGACTGTGCATTTGCACACTCTTGTGGGATGTGAAAT
The DNA here is from genome assembly GCA_002778355.1 of Clitarchus hookeri. Lineage (NCBI taxonomy): Eukaryota > Metazoa > Arthropoda > Insecta > Phasmatodea > Phasmatidae > Clitarchus > Clitarchus hookeri. Next base: position 236,530 of record NQII01000708.1, read on the forward strand.
AGATCCCACAGGTTGCACATATTCTGTTCTTGAGGTTGGATTGTACTGATGGGCAAAAGAAATCATAAGGCATCTGCTTAAACCCTTCTAGAGGAAGCGACAGATCAACGGACAACCTCACAAGAAGTGGTGAAAACTTGCATGATCCTTTGTCTAGCTGACTATAGTCGGTTCATGACTGGAAGAGACTTTCTTGAAGCCCTGCTAAAGATTTACATTCAAGCCCATTTCGTATCCTTCCGCCGAAGGTAAACAAACATTGCCATGTGGCAGTCACATGGCAATGTTTACATTCCACTGTGTGTGTAGATGTGTTCGTACATGCACGTACCCATTATAAAATTCATGTATATATTATTAATGGATATTCCACAAGCGTGAAGTTTTTAATCTTGAGAATTTCACACAAAAGAATATGCGATGCCAGCGAAAAACATTTAATTCTATAAACCCAAAATGCCAGTATTTTGATGAATCGATAGTAGTTGTCTATTTACAATAGATTGTTAGTGACTTTCGATAAATTCCCATACATCGAAGGCAAGATCATCAGTATTCATCGAAATTGCTACAGACGTTAAAATGGCGTGGTGGTTGAGTCTGATGTTTCGCGCAATTGTAAAAGTTATTTAAAAATAGTTGTGACGGTTTTCGACAGGACGGCAGAGTTTGCGAGTGAAGGATTCTACGTCTTCGACAATGTGAAAACAATTCTTATGTGCAAATACTGCAACGTTAGAATAGAGTGGCAAAGGAAAGACACGTGCACGAAACACATAAAAACAAAAGAAATTAGAACTGAAAGTGAGCACAAATTAAAATCATACGTTATTAAAAACCAAATAATAAAGAGCGGATATTAGTAAAACAAGACAAATAAATGAATTATTATAGGTTAAACGAGATAATCGCACAAATTCTCTGGCACGTGTGTCAACAACACAAGNTAGTTGAGCGTGATCATTTGACTATACAAGAAACGTTGAAATGTAAATACGTAAGCATCACGTCATTAATAATTGGCATAATAAGATACAATTCTTTTCGACACCCATTTGCAAGCGATAAATTAACAATTACGTTAAAACTTTGGAACTATTTCCTCTCTTTGTGCTGGCAACCTAACGGCATAACTGTATCCGCGCTCGCCGCTGTTTGTAATGTTATATGCATGTCGCTAACGGCTAGGGTGTTTTTTCAAAGGTTGATTTTCAAAAGTTTCTTCCAGTCGTGAACCGACTGTAGGTACCACGAGCCATGAGCTTGCTTGGGGTTTGAAGGATTGGACAGGGTGGCGGCAGGAAAGTGTCCTGAAAGACAGATTTCAATGCACTCCTCGAGCGGGAACAGCAGGATTCGTCCGCACATTTTATCACTTGCAAGAAATATTGCGATTCACAGACGTGAGCGCTATACCACGCCAGATTAGGTTCTGCTGGATCCTGCTAGCTATCTTCGGGCTTTCTATATTCCGCCAAAACATCGTAGTTGTCAATTTTCATTTCCCTCCAGACCTCTGCAAGTGTCTCCCCAGCGTACTGAAAATTGCGTTTTTCCAAATCATCATCAATAGTAATTCCTTTGTTGTCGAGATGAGAACCAAAATGTTCATGAGGCAGGATGACGCCTGACAGTCGTTTGCTGAAGGGGGCCATGCGTCGCTCAACTCGGTTGTATGCGCTCCGCCCAGGAGCATTAGTCGCTATGAACAGGGCGTCCAGGTTGTATTTTTTGAAGTGTTGAATGGCAAAGTTCTTGACTTTCCGATAAAGTGGGTTTTCGTCTGGCCCACCATCCACAAAGATGATTATCACTGGCTTCACGGTGTTCGATTATGCCATCATTAAGGGTTTGAATGCAATTACTGATAAAAGTGATTCAAAATCATAAGCATGGGTGTTCGCTGTGGAGGATGCGCGTTTCCCACTCCTTATGGATATGTATGTCGGCCCGCTGTAACCAATAGCTTCTTCCTTACCGAAACCGTTAGGATCCACGATGACGCCGGCGTATACAGAAGGAATAAGTTTGTGCCGCTCTGCCACGACCCAGTCATGGTCAGGTAAAAGTACTCTGTATTCCATATGCATTAAAAGAGGGCTCTGACTTTTGACTGCCGGTAAACCTATTGGTACACGGGCCTTATCGTCTTGAGAGAGAACAAATACTTGCTGCGGTCCCAGAAGCGACGCGAGAGATCCCAAGGACCTGATTGTAGCAGTGCCAAATTCCCCGTCCTCGTGCTTTTTGTGCATATCGGTCTGTGGTCTTGCTAACTTTACGGGTAGGGTGCGTACGTGCCTCCTCCCCTCTTGAGTGTTAGAAATGCGTGGGAGTAAATGAAGATATGTGCCGCTTCGAGAAATTTGGAATCCCATCAACAACAGCCTCTCATGCAGATCGGACAGAGTGAGACAACTCCTAATCATCTCTGTTCGGCGGCGTTCATCAGCAGCGCTGCCATGAATGGCAATGTTAATTATGGTCTCCAGGAGAGCAGGTTGCGAGTCAACCAAAGGGGGCTGCCCAGGGCCAGATCGAGGTTTTACTGCAGCAGGATTGTTTTTCCGACGTTCAGCTTTCTCAAGTTTTTCTTTGGCTCAAAATTTTTTTGCACGCTTGGCACTGTCTCTTTTTTCTTCAAACATTTTTCTTCTTTCAATTCTTTCTGTAGTTTTTCTATTTCTTCATGAACATCATCTTTGGCTATACCAGTGTCACTTGCTTCAGTAAGAACATTTATTCTCTGTTGAAGTAGGTAAATTTTCTTCATAAGAGTTTCTTGAGCCGGTTTGTTTGGAACATTTTTAGTCATGTCCGAAACAATCAAAGTCGTGTGTGGTTCCGTAGACGGGATGTCCACGTTGTCCACAGTTTCCTCATCATTAGTCTCACTTCGCTCATCATGGGTATCGCTCATCTTTCGTTTGACGGCACTGCTCTCTCTTCCAGCGACTCCGACAATCGATTCCATAAGAGATGAACACGCGGATACTACAGCATCGGAATCCTATAAACGAAGTGATAAATTAATATAGATATTATTGAGACATGCGATATAGAACTTATACACACACACATATATATATACTACATATATTATTTGTATAAACATCCAGACCTACACAAATTGTACTGAAAAAGTGTAGGTACATACACACCTGTTTTTGTTGAAGAGTACGCGAAGTCGGTGGGACATTGGGCCTTGCCGACAATAGTGTTGCTGGAGTGCTTGATGTTTTCGTAGGTACCTAAAAATATATAATACTTATGACAAGTTCTTTTATCAAAAATCTAGGTTTGGTTTACATATAATATACTTACCTATATGTAACATTATTACATTTTAGCAGTAAACTTACCTGTGTAAAATAACTAAGCATTGTTGCTTTCTTCTTCGTGGCCTTCACCTTGAACTCTCGTATAACATCATTTATATGTTCTATAAACTTTTCTTTATTTTTAAGTTTTTCTTTAGCCATTTTCCAAATTTCGTTGGCATTTTTTTGGCACAGTTGCGCTGGCAAGTCAGCATGAGAGCCTTTATAGGCCAAAAACAGCTGATGATGCAAATCTCCCTCTTTTGAGGACATTACAGTATGAACTCACTTTAACAACACTGACACAATGTGCTTCTGCGTAAACACTAAACGAATACTAACAACGAAAACCAAATAAAAATGACGTAAAATACAATCGAGGGATTCCCCGTAAAACAGAAACGAAAAGGGTTGCCAACTTGAAAGATTTTAATTACCTAGTTTTTTAATTTAAATAAAAAAAAAAATTTTATGTAACGCGTTGTTTGAACCCCCCTCCCGCCCTTGTAACGCATCGTAACGTTTTACAAGGGGCCCCCCCCCCAAATTGCATTACGTAATACTTGAACGCCCTGACGGATTCGGATGTGTACTGTCCTTTTCACCGGAGGCGACGGTGGTGGATTTGCGACTAGCAAAGGTCGCCTTCTGGCAGGACCGCAACCATCAATCGAGTCACATTGTGGAGGCAGCGAGCTCGGTGAGTGGCAGCTCCTTTTCAAATAAGTTATTATTCCAGTCCATCCAGAATATCCTGGTACTGTCCCAAGTGCAGCCCTGCGCTATGTTGTTATTTATTATGGTTGCAAAAATTGATTTGCATTTGTGCGGCAACACCCCACTATGCGCACTGTCAGTCAACTAGAAACCTGAAAAAATAGCATTTTCGATAAAATGAATAATAACACAATTTTTAGCATTTTAGTTTGTATAAAGCAATTTTTCCAGGTTTTACTTCAAATAAAGCTATTTTGAAAATTTACACCAACCTTTACTTGCAACTAAGAGTGTTACAAAATGATCTGGTTTGTTGCTTTGCTAACTAAATATGGCAAAAAAAAATGCCCACAGACACGCAATGAATGTTTATATCACGTTTTGTGATTGAGGTTGGGAATACTCGTCGTACTGTTTACCAAACGTCCGCCATCTGAAGGTAGCGGGAATTATTACAAGGCCTTGACGACCATCGAATACACGCGGCTAGAAAACATTTGTCAGCAAATCTGAACGTAAATTAGCGCACGAGATAAGATGAAAATTTAGCAAACGTTATGACACAAATTTTTACATAAAAAAACGAAAAATTATGATTTTTTGAGAATGAATGTTTTGTCACATAGTTGCTTCTGACGACATACTTTATGTGATTTTGCATATTCGAATATGAGTGCATGCAGAATTGGCCAGTAGATTTCTTTGATTTAGTACCATAAACAAAAACATATTTTACTTTCCATGACATGTGTTTATGGCCATAAATATCATGAACGCAAGTGATGATGCATCACTTTGAGTGAACTTTCTAGTGCACTGTACTGCAAAAGTTTTTTTGGTCACTAGGAAACCCAGCCGTTGTAATGTTCATGTCTACCAAGAACCACATTATCTATGTAATTTGCGCCAACTAGCTCGCGAAGTTTGTTTACATTCGTAGCATCCTTAAGTTTTATCCAACAATTGTTTACTTTTTACAAAGCGGCACAGCGGTCAAAAATGTGTTTATATGCATTTCCTTACGTAGAATATATTTGCAAATTGAATTATCATGTATTTTTATCTCGTATTCTTCCAGCTAACTGTATTTTTAACATACATATTCTCTGTAAATATGTGAGGTAAAAGAAAACACGTTTTGAACAAAGCAAAGTTTTGTAAGAGGGCCTAACGAAAAAATCTGTCGTTAATCGTTATAGTTCAAAAACATAAAGGTAGATATCTGTAATTTTTTTTTCTGTTCTTGCAAGGCACTTTTAGTGATTTTATAAGTGTGTATAAATTGTTTACATTATTAGTCTCTTCATGAAACAAAGTGCCCTTGCCAGTGCATTGTGACCGTTGTTCAATGTGTCGGACAGAATACCAAATATTAAGTAAGAAAATGTGAAATTGTTTTCAATGATTGTTGATAAAGGTAACAAGTGGTTTTGTCTTGAAAATGTGGCTGTATATTTCTATGAGAGTTAAGTATTTTTTTCAAGGAAATAACAATTGTTAAGAAAACACTGCTTTTCAATAGAACAACAATTGTCAATTTCAGGTTTTATGAATAAAATGACATTTCTCAAATTATGTATGTCTTTATAAAGAGGCCATGACAAATTGGAACAATTCTCATGCAGAAACTTGCATTTTTGTAGCAAGAAAATAACAGCTATTTTTGACAAAAATTACACCTATTTTTAACAAAAATAACACATAATTTTGAAAAAAAAAAAAAAAAACACTTTTTCTGGTCTTTACTTGTAACTGATTATTGAGGAGATTAATTGTTCTGAAAATTCACTTTGCAACTTTTTTCAATAGGTTCTTGCTCATACCTTTGACGTGTGACGAGTACATACGATAGGAATTGCGCTGTATTCACACCCTGGGAGGAATACCCTCGGGGATGTACCGACGTATAAGGGCACGCTGGGAAGAATCGAATTCGAGTGAAAGAAGGAAAGTCTCGAGAAATAGGTGATGATTAGCCCTCAGCGAAAAAATCAGGGGAGCCCCCGCCGAGAATTAATGCAGACACAGCTCACAGGAAACACCGAGACGCTTACCGCTCCCTCCCTCCGCCCTAGGTTGGAGCACCCAAGCAGCTGACGAGACACAAAATCCTACACTAAAAATGTGCGAGGTACACAGGGGATTTACCAATTTCTCTCTCGAGAAACTGCTGACAGCTAACTTGAATATAGCGGGAGATGGGTTAAATTTACGAGGCAGCCAAGGCAGAGAGTCAGTTGTTCACCGTTGGTCGATCAGCGCATAGCAGAGAATACGAGGACGCGAGCCGGACCATTGCGGATATCGACGCAGGACGAGGAGACGCGCTCTCCAACAAGGAACGCCAGCCGAGGTTGCAGAGAAAGCACAAGTCCCGGGAAACCAATCCCAGACTTCCGAGAGAGTCAGTCAAAGCCACAGGAAGAAGCCTACTGAGTACAGCATGCCAACGAGAGCCAGTCCGAGGGCCTGACAATGGGCCACCCAACTCACCATGCCTCAGCTACCAACGAAGACAACTCACCAAAAGCCGCAGTCACAGATAAGTAGAGAACTTCTCCCTTCGTCAACCTCCCCGACGCATAGCATACCACCCACCAGCCCTTCAGGTCTACGACTTGTAGGGGGGCTCAGTCTTGCCAATGTGTGTAAATACCTATGTTACCTTCAGGCAAATAAAATACTGGCGTGTTAAATAATGGAGAATACGAGTATTTGTTAACCCCTAACGCAAGAACCACAGGTGCCCTTAGTCTGCACCAAAGTAACTTAACAAAATAATCTACTAGCCACCATAATGTATAACTCAGGTGGCCTAGTAGCGTCACCTTGTCGGCATGTATCAAGCACACGTGATTTGGTTCACCATTTTCAGTGGCAGGGTGAGCCGTTGGAAAGAATTTGCTGAGTCAGTGGTCGCCTATCAATGAGCCTTTTGTTTAGAATGACGCTATTCCCCCCCTGTGGGGCACAGAGTGGTTCATAGAGTCCTCAGTTAATGTTAGATGGCACAGACTATAAGGTGCCTGATAGGTTGAGGGTAAACAATAAAGTAGTCTTTCGATGTTTCACTTTAACAGGTTGGTTATATTGTCTCGAGTTTATGTATACAGAAACACTTCCGAGGTGTGGTACACTATTTAACTAACTCTAACTGTTGGCGACGTCTTGGGGNATACTTAGCTATGCTTATAGTGCTTGGTATGTTGTCGGCTGGATGAGATCCGGCAATGTGGGCGGCCTTGGAAAGGCCCGGGTTTGGCGCCGTCTCCCCTTGATTGCTGCTCTGGGTTTGCTCCTTGACGCTCTTCTCCCAGCTCCGATGTCCTCTCGCGATTCCCGACTCAACTGACTGTCTCAGCGCGGTGATCTCTCATAAATTCGCTTATTTCATCTCTTGACTACCTCCCTAAGACTGTACACTCGCCTTCCCTTGTTGGGGGAGGGGTGTGGAGGATGGCACAGAACAAAGAATACTTCATACACGCGCCATGGTTCGGTGGGGACTCGTGGTTCAACTGTCAGGTCTGTTAACCTTTTTTCTCTTGTGTAACTAGAGGTGCGTGTTGGCACCACTCTAGCTTGGCTCTGCATTTTCGCCCACTTTCGGGTGCTTCAGTGATATACCAGCTCTTACTCTGCACAACCTTGACACGTGTAACTGAGTATCCGTCCTCTGGGTTGACCTGTCCTGGCTGTCCACGTGTCCTGCGGCGCGTGCCAACTTGTAGGCGCTCGCAGGGAGGATAGTATGGCGGGGGAGGGGGATTGTGGCAGCGACGTTCTACTTACTATATTCACCACGCATCAAGAATTACCATATGAGGAAATAGTTAACAGAGTATTGGAGAATTTGGCCCCCTCAAGAACGTACATTGTACGCATTATTGCTGGCCCTGTGAACTATTTCAGAGCTCTAGGCACTTGTGGTAGAAATAGAAAGGCAGCTTGCCGCCGTGGCAGAATATAGTTCAACTTTTCGTCTGCCTATGCAACAAACCCCTTCACAGGCACGTGTCAGTGATGTTACAGTATAAAATCGCCGTTGCAGAAATTGTGATATGCCCGGACATGTCAGCCATGAGTGTATGCAGCCGCATACCACCTTTCATAGGCGCAAGTGTTTTCGGTGTATGCCAATTGGGCATTTGCGCACGGACATTAGGAAGTCGGGAAACGAACGACAGTTTACCATTTGTGCGATGTTGCCAGCCACCGTTCAAACATGCAGAAAAAAAAATACTTTGGTCAAAAATATACTGTGCAAGTTGTGTATGGGGGAACATTGTATGCGGCCTTGGCCGGTACCGGTGTGACGCACTGTGTAGTAAGCTGGAGTTACATAAAGAAGTTGATACATGGTAAGGTGCTTTCGCGGTCACACGTTCGGTGCGTCAAGGAATTACAATTGTGCATATCTAATGGTGACGTGTTAAAGGCCATGCATGTTGTTGATCATTTTAAGATTCTCCTGGATATTCCCCTTTTGGGTATTGCCCATGTTAAATTATATTATTTTGGGCCTCGAGTTTCTTGGTCAGGCTCGTGCTACGGTCAATCTGGAGTCAGGAGGATTTCCCTTGATCATTTGGGTTTACACCCAATATAAAAGTTAGTCTCAGGCAAGGGGTAGATGTGCAGTTTCAGGGGCAATCTCCCTGCGTGGAATCCAGTTTTCCAAAAGATTTAAACAAGCATTTATCTAAATTGCGTGAAAAGTTCAATTACATCATTTCTATCAGGATAGGGAAATGTGATGTAGTGCCTTATAATTTTGCTCTTGTGGATGACGTACATGTTCGTGACCGTCATTTTCGCTGCCCTCCTCCTAAGCTACAGGCTTTTCGCAAAATAATACAAAAATTGTTGCAAGCTGAGGGTAAATTTTCCATCCACATTGAAGTATTGTTTGCCGAGATTGTTAGTGAAGAAACGGGAGGGCGAGAAATACAGACTTGTAGTCAACCACTCATTAATAAATAAGAAAATCCACAAGGACCCATTTCCTCTCCCTACGGTCGACTGATCATTGCATTATCTGGGCGGAATTAAATAAAAGTTTCCGTCAATGTTTCTTGGACCCTTCCTGTAGGAAATATACTGCCTTCAGCACTCCTTGGAATCAATATGAGTTCACTAAGACTCACATGGGGGACAATTTCGGTATCCAAGCCTTGCTGCGTGTACTGGACCATGTGTTGGCAGAATTTAAGTAAAAGTTTGTCTTCAATTATGTCAACGACGTAATTATTTAGAGTGGGGATGTGGAATCTCATTTGGTTCACCTACGTCAAGTTCTGGAGTGTTTTAGGGAGGTGGGTCTGACAGTAAATCCGGACAAGGTGACCTTGGTGGCCAATAGAGTGAAGTTCCTAGGTAACATGTAATTTGTGAGGGAAAGTTATTGTTGGTCCACGAACTCTGGAGGGAGTGCATGAATTCTTAGGTTAACTGCAGGTTTATTATGCCAGATTTATAGAACATTATTCTGAAACAGCTGCTCACTTGAATCAATTAAAAAAGAAACAGATTGAATTTAGTTGGGGCCCAGAGCAGGATCAGGCCTTTGTTGTGCTTAAGAAAATACTTAGTAGCCTGCCTGTTTTAACGGTGGCAGACTTTTCACGCTTTTTTGTGGTACAGGTGGATGAATCTGCATTGCCTCTACGAGCCACCCTGGGCCAGTGGGTGGAAGGACACTTCACGTCCATAGCCTTTGCTAGTAGCATGTCTCTTTGGGCTAGAGAATTCTGTGTCATACATAAAGCATGACGAGTGAGACTTGTTCAAAGATAACCAGGTGTTAAGTCTGGTGCTTAGCCACTCGCATCAACTAGGGAAGTTAGGGCAGTGGGTTCTTGGTTTGTCCCGGTTCAGGTTTAAGGTTTATCATGTGCATGGACTGGACAACCTGGTCGTGGATGCCTTGTCAAGAATGTTTGACCCGAACGACTTTGAGCCAGTGAAGGCCGAGGTTCCTGCCTCATTGAATATTATACAGTATTTCCCTGAATTTTTTGTACAGCTTCGCCAGGCGCAGGGTTCCAATGCGTGGTGTAATCGCATAAAAACCAACATCGCTGCAGGAGTCACGTGCCCCACTTAATAAAAAATTATTTGATATATTTTACTGATTAAGCAGGGTGTGCCAGAAGTTAGTGATGCCTGAGGCGGTAGGTTTGATGATACTGTAATATATCCATGACTTGCTTTTTGAGGGACATTTAGGTATAAATAGAACTTTTTTGAAGATTTCTGCACATTTTGCCTGGCCTACTTAAAGGCGGATGTGGCACAATATGCGCGTTCTTGTCATGATTGCCAACAATGCAAGCAGGCCCCGCACACAAAATTTGGTCAGGTCAAAATTCAGGTGTCGAGGACCCTTGGCATGTAGTCCATTTGGACATTTTTGGGCCTTTGGTCCGTTCACAGAAGGCAAATGTTTGTTTATTAATTGTGCTAGATACCTTTTCTAAATTTGTTATCTTATTACCGCTTAGGAACATGAAGGTGCCAACGATTGTTAAAACTTTATCCAATGAGGTCTGGAAAATTTTCGGTACTCCAGCTGAGATAGTAACGGACAATGCACACTACTTTCAGTGAGTTTGATTTTGGATATGTTTCCGTTGGTCGATCAAGTATTACACTTCAAGCCCTTATTTTTCTGAAAGTAAATCACGTTGAGCGTTTCAATAAGAATATTAAAGCTAATCCGACCAATTTTTCATGATCATTATCATACTCTATGGGACTGTGATCTAGATTTCATAAATGTAGGCTTTAACAGTGTGGTAAACAACTCCAAGGGGTTCCCTCCTTCTTGCCGGTTTTGGATTTTCATTAAACCCATCCTCTTTTGAACATTTGGAACATTCCCTTAACTTCCTCAATGGATGCTGCTACCCAGGGTTGCCTCCGTGATGACGTGGCTCTTCGTTTGGACACGGCTAAACCTGAGGTAGCAACTGGTTTGGATATAAACAGAATTGCTGTGCCCTTTTCTGCTGGAGATTCTGTGTTTTGTAAGAACTTTGTGTTGGCCGACGGTGAGAAGGAACTGGGTTCAAAATTCATACGAAAGTTTACCAGTCCCTTCACTATTTCTAAGTTTCTTGGCCCTAACACAGTTATGTTGACAGTTTCTGGGTCTTAACACGTGTTCCATAAAGCGCATGTCAGTCATTTGAAAAAGTATGTGCCCAAGCAGTAATTGTTTGTTAGTTTTTTGTGACTGGCTATGCTCATGTTTCCTTTCCTATCCTTGTTCCCTGTTTTACGTTAATTGTACATTTTTCTAATGCCGTATCTTCTTGATTATTTATCCGCCCGTGGTCCAGACAGACGTTGACTGTGGTCGTCGCCATACTGCTTTCATATCTGTTGAACTCGCATCTGTGATCGTGCTGGAGGCTTCCCTCCTCTCACCGGTGCCAAAGAAGTTGCTGGTCTGCCAGGCGCTGGTTGCGCGGCATTAACTGGGTGCTGTTATGCGCTGGGATGTGTTTTGTGAATTGACATTGTCCCCGGAGACTGGGACTGGAACTTGTCAACGCTTCAAGAATTTTAAACTTCAAAACTGTTACGCCATGTTACTATGTGTGACTAACTCTGTGAATGTAAATTTTCACCTACTCCAAATGTTTGTGAATATCTTGAACACTTTCTTTGGTATTCGTCTCTTTGAACTGTGTGTCAAGCTTTATTCTTGTGGATGTTTAGTGCATTCTTCGGCTTCTGCTGTGTGTTCACGAAATTGTGGCCTTTGACTTCTGACTTTTTCAGGGCACTCTGACCTTTTAAGGGGAGGAGATTGCGCTGATTACAGCGCACTCCTCAAGTTTTGAATTTGCAAACACTCCACTGTGATTCGGATCTCGGTACCCCTACTCCTGCTCCGTCTCTACTTCCTCCTTGGTTACCCCTCCCTCCCCGGATGCGTGATAGTAAACATTACCCTCCTTTCGTTTGTGTTAATTTTTTGCGTAGGCCTTCTAGCAATCACTGTACATTGGGTGCAAACTCGTCTGCACTTCCCCACCCTTGATATGGTTACATGATATAATGGTGTTAACAGACGAGCTGCTTTGCCATGCAGGTAGGTTAAATGTTTCAAATTTAAAAAAATTTTTATTTATGACATTTAAGGGCTAGTTAACTTCAACGGGATTTTTGCTGGCTATTTGTATTCAAAATTCCTTTTTAGCCTCTTATTTTAAATTGTGGTTTGGTTAACTTTACGCGATGCAGTGATGGTGTTGTAAATGTTTTGGTATTACCTTGTTGAAGTTTTTTAATGATTTTCCTGCGGTTAGTCTGAGGCGGTGATGTGTTGCATCCTAATGCGGAAGACAAACGTACCGCACTGCTTTTGCTTGGTCGTATCTAGTAGAGGTCTATTCTACACCCACCTGCAGGATTTTAATTAATTTTTATGTGTTATGTTTATAAGGCTTTGTTATCTATTCATAATAATTTGTTATTATTTTGATGTGTTTCTGATACAATACCTTAGAAAGGGGTTTAAGCCTCGGCTCCTTATGAGCAACTCCCTATGAATTTTTACGTCGCTCAATTTTGAGTGTGTGTAGTGTAAGCGGTTGTCCGTTGCGTAATGGTTTTAATATTATGTGTGTTAATTATTTTCTTGTCAAGCACATATATTTTGGTGGCCTTTTACATTCATTGTGGAAATAGTTTGTTGATTGAGGTTTTAGAGCCATGTTGCTTGAATTATAAGGCACTTTTACGTGATTGTTTTTTTACAGCCAAATATTGTCAGACCAGGCAAGCTGAATTTTGGTAATGCCTCTATATGTTTTTCCAATTTTGTTAATTAAAGATGTTACATGAGATTCTTTCTAAAAATAAATATTGATTGCCAACAGATTTGAAGTGTTTATGTTGTTCATAAACTTGTGTACAGCACAATAGTAATGAGTAAATGTTTCAAATGAGAAGCAACTTAAAGAATTTTTGTTTCACCTTGTTTCTCTCTCACCTAGATCCATAACACTTATACTCACTTTGTCATTTAAAAGCTTGATATCAATTTGATGAGGTTTTTTTTGTTCCAAACCTGAATTGTTTAGTGTCATTAGTAGGCCAAAAGTTGGCTTGCATGCTCCTAAGACATGAACTGCCACAACTAATCATTTTGGATGTGTAAAATATAAATATATAAAGAAATAGACAGAGTTTTATATTTGCAATAAGTTTTGTATATTTTTAAAGAAACATACTTCAGTGTGCAGCGATTTTGCTTGCTAATAATTTCTGTTTGAATTGTAGTTACTGGACCTTCGTAATGGACTTGCCAATTTGTCTATGATACTTGACGTCTTGCATCCCGAAAGCCAAACTCATCCTAGTGCGTAATACTGTGATTTATTGATGAAACTACTGGGGATGAACAAAACAATATGAACACCTGACATATACACAATATTTATTTATTAATAAGGTGTTGGGCCACCATTTGCTTTAAGAACAGCTGCAATTCTTCACGGAATAGATTCTTAGAGTGTCTGAATAGTTTTCAACAGAATGTTGTCCCATTCTTGTAGCAAAAAATTCACCAATTGCTTCAATGATGTTGGAGATGGAAATCTGCCCCTCCCTCTCTGCTCTAAAACTCCCCATAACGGTTCAATTATGTTGAGGTCTGGCCAGGGAAGATGTTTGGTGTCTGGCAGCAATACGCTAGTCATAGTAAGAACTTCATCATTGAGGATGTCAAGATATTCATTCGTAGTAATCCGGCCAGTGATGTGAATGAGAGGACCAACTGAATGCCACGATATAGCCGCCCAAAACATAACGGAACCTCCCCCATGCTTGACTATAGGAAGCAGGCAGTCCAGATCATAGGCTTCTTTTGGGGTTCTCTATACATAAACCTGGCCGTTTGTAGGAAACAATGTAAACAATGATTCATCGGACCATACCACACGCTTCCGATCATTAAGTGTCCAGGTTTTATGATCGTGGCACCACTTCTTTTGCAGCTTAGCGTTGGCTTCCGTTATAAAGGGTTTCACAATTGCAGCCCTTCCATGAATGTTAGCTTTGTGGAGCTCCTGCCATACTGTTTTTGTCGAAGCTGTATTACTCAAGTGAGTGTTGAGTTCTGCTGTCACTTTTGCCGCTGTAGTTTTATGTTGTCTGGCCTCAATTCTTTTTAATGTTTGTTGGTCTCTGCCAGTTAACTTGGGTTTCGCGCCCTATTCCTCTTCGCCGATGATGTTTTACCATGTTTTGTGTATGATGACATTACCGTGGATACTGTCGCTCGTGAAATGTTAAACAATTCAGCTGTTTACGTCAGTCACAGACGCTCCCACTAACCGAGCACCAACGCTTTTCCCTCTTTCGAAGTCTGAGACATCACACATTTCACTGATTGCTTGTTTTAACCGTCGCAGAACCAAGCGTATAATACACTAAAATATAACCTACAAGACTTGGCATGTAAACTGTGCAATACATATGCGTTACATTATTTACATGGAAGCAGTGTTGCCAACATGCAACAAAATGTATTATATTGCATGGTGTTCATATTATTTTGTCCATCCCCTGTATATGCTACAAATAGTGACAAACATACCAATGAAAACCCTGACCACCACTGCCTGCAGAGCAGTGTGAAGGGCATCAGCTTCATGGTAAACAAAATCCTTAACCACATGAAGGACATCGCCACAGGCTCGGTCCATCAACATGTTATCCAGGCGGTAAAACGTGCGACCTCGAAGGGAGGCAGTATCAGTGAGATGGAAGTGCATTTCCTGAAGGTAAATGACTGTAGGGGTGAGGGACACTAGAAGCTGTTTCAGTTCTTCAAGCTACAAAAACTGTGTGGATTAACATCCACAAGCATAATTACTGAAATAATACTCAAGTGCAAGTATGTATTTAAATTGTAAAATGATATTAACAATACTAGTTAAAAGCAATAAATAATGTAATGAGAGTACACACTTGCTTAGACCTAAAAAAAATTTCTTGTGCCAAAATGACATGCTAATAAGATGCATTGTACACACACATACACGTAAACAAAATGGCACCCAACATGGCTACATGCAGTGCACAACTAAATACGAAACAAAAGGAACACAGAAAACATATGCAGACATATATAACTAAAGCACAACTTAAACTGAAATGAGAAATACCTATGAGAGTTTTTACCTAGTTTTATACTGATAATATATTGACTTAACATATTTAATTATGTAAATATAGAAAAAAATTTCACAACCCTAGTGGATGTTAGCAGTTTTCTCTGCCACTTTGGCAAACTAAAAAAATTCATCAACCATAAAATTATAAAATATTGACCAACAAATAAGTTAATTAGCAAGCTGTGCAAGAAGCGTCAGATAAGAATAATAGATTAATATGCTTTATTTCAACAGATTTCCACATGAAATTAAAAATAAATACGGTATTTACCTAAGTACCACCTGGAAAATTTTTCAGAAATAAATATGAAAAGTAGGGGTGTGGGTCTTACATGCAGATTATGGTTTTGGAGAAAAATAAAGAGCTGAAAATAATTGGGTTCATCATACTTTTCCTTCTTGCCGATAAATGCATGGCTATGGAAAGCTGGCACATTTTTAGAAACGAAGCAGTTAACTGTTGGAGGTGTCGAGTAGGTGGGTAGCTTTCAGGCTGGTCTGCAAGCACATAGCCGACCCAGCAGGCAAGCAGTCCACATTAAAATTTTTGTTAATGTTGTTCATATTTTACCTATACAAGTAACTTTATAATTTGTTTAAAGAAAACAAAGTTATTACAATAAAAAATCAAAAAATGGGGCTTCTGATAATATGTAAATAAATTATACATTAAAAGAAAACATCAAATTTAACAAAAATTACTAATAATTTGGTAGGCTAAATAAAAAAACTTTTGGAAGTTCATTGTATATGATATTTCTTCCATTTCAGTACAGATTATTACAGACATTGGATGTTAAAAGTGTTAAGAATTTAATTTAATCTAATAACATGCTTTGAGCCAAAGTGCATGTTGCATTGTCTGCCGAAACTAAAAAGAACGTTACGTTAGGAATGGTATAGATAGCTGACAGAAAGATTCCAATTTTTCAAGGTATAGCCAAATTGAAGATCGGGATGGAAAACCACTCACTGGAATCTGAATTTCCAAAGCAGTAAGTAAAACCATTAAAAAAAATTCTAGAAAATTAAAAAGTCAACTGGCAACAAGAACACACTTTCATGGTACAAGGTCATGCACAAAGAACATTCAGAAATCACCAATAAATAGTTCTGGCATGCAGAAACAGAGAAAAGTAAATTTTTTTACGCAAAACCATTTTTTGGAGAAAAAAAATACACCACAATAAACCAAGTACCGGATGCACGACTTCTAAAAGTACCTTGTATCAAAGTGATTCTAAAGAAATGCAAAGGTAAAAAATAATATTAAGTGGAAAATTACACAGTGCAGCCAATGAAACTTGCTTGTAGCATAACCAGACAGCCTGACTCTGGGCAGACATTCTTGTGTAAGAGAGATGCATTTAGAAAGCCCCACAGATTAAGCCACATAATTAAAAAAAAAACAAAATGATTACTTTTCTGAAAATATATAATTCTAAATGATTAACACATATATATATATATATATATATAAATTATTACAATTAATGAAAAATGTTGGGGAAAGATAACAAAAAAGTTTAAACAGCACACATTGACCTCTACCATACTTTTAGGGGTGAAACTTAAAAAGTCAATGATGTCTTAGAATAAATGTCTACAAATATTCTAACACGTCAATCTAAATTTTTTAAAAAATGTTAATAAGTTAAAGTGTATTTTTTTAAATTGCAAAAATGAAATCCCAGAATGCTTATTTTTTTGTGTGTTGTTGACTAGGAATAATTTAATCTATTTACTACTTTCTCAAAAGTTGTCTGAAAATTCATTACGGTAATCACACATGTATTCAAAACAATTATTTACAAATAATGCACAAAACCACATTTAAAATTATTGGCATTCCAAAAAACACATGCATTTCTTAACAAAAAAATGCACAAAGTATATATAGCATACATTTATTGTGTGGCTGGCAGTTAAAAAAAAAATTATAATTTAAAGTTATAAACAGTGTATAATTAATAAATGGAGTCTAAATGCACTAGAGGCATCAGCTCAAACATAGGACAATTCATGGGTCCAAATTTTATTTAACGTGAGACCATGTTTTAGATGAATAAGTGGAAGATCCCATATGAAATAAATATTCCTTCTACAAATGCCACCAGCATTTACAGATAATGAGGAAAATGTAAGAAAAATATAGAAAACAGTTGCCTTTATTCCCTTCATAAAGTTGCAGTGAAAAATAGCTTTAAATAATTTAAATAATGAGTCAATCAGACAAAACTGATAAACAAAAGGTTAAAACTTTGTAAATAAACAGATACTTACAGAACTTCCAGAGATGATGTACAACTGAATGCCCCATCAGCAATGTACGAGACACGATTATGGTTTAGATGTAACCTTTTTAGCTTGGAAAGATTTTTAAATGTGTCCACTTGAATAGATTCAAGCTTGTTGTGCGACAAGTCACTAGGAAAATCAAACACACACAAAGAATCAATTTTTGTGAATACTTAAATATAAAAGTTTTTAGTGGAAAATGTTTTATATAGACACATTTAAGTAGTACAAAGTTTATGCTACCCAGCTACCCACAAACAAACCATGCATATTTACTATAAGCAAATTATCTTTAAAGCCCTTTAAGCGTATCATTTGGTGTTATTGGTTTTATCTTAGTAAAATAAAGTGTTCATTATACCATTTGCAATTAGAATTTCCATTACAGATTTTATTTCACCAATTTTTTATAACAACAAAAACACATTTCTATTTTTAGATAAAGTTCCAAACCTGACTGAGGAGTAAAGCAGCTTAGAGTAAATCTGTTAAGTTCAATAAACAAGAGAAAAAAAAAAAAAAAAAAAAAAAANCAATAGTAGGTCTTCTATACAATGGATTATTACCATGTTAAGAGTAAAATTTCCAGAGTAAAATTTCTAGCAGCACTGAACTTAGACTGGACAAAGCATGGATTGAGCTTGGATTGGAGGAGGAATGGACTAAAATGTAAACAAGAGCAAAGGAAGAGTGATAATGTAATTAAAAAATACAATAGCCATCTCTTCAACGATAAAGATTTATCCATAAAGATACTTATAGCTTCCTAACTTTGCATGATGTAAAAAGCAACAATTTAAAATTGTGGGCATTTTCCTCCTTTATATTTTGATTTGTTTAGGCAGGTGTTCAGAGTGAAATTTCACTATGAATTATACTCCCTAATACACCTTGGCAATCCAGACTGTACTCTCTCACTGCACTACTGTTTCAGTCCAGTCTGGGTGTGTTTATGGCAAAATTTGACCTGGATTGAGTCCACAACCAGTTGTTCAAACTGAAATAAGCTAAAAACTGAATAAGTGTGTGCGTGCAAACATTACTAAACTTAAATTGATGGCAAATTGTCCTTACAAAATGATAATGGAAAAGATTCACCTACAAAAAATAAATTATTATCACTCAAGAAGCAATATAAAAGCCCAGACTTTTCCCCAAGATTTCCCAGTTTTATTGTGAGTTTTCTACATTTTACACAATTATGTTTTTATTTCTTTTATTTTGATGTTTTAAAATTGCCACCCCTATGCCAGGAGGCCATCCCCTGGATGCCTTACATACTTTACTAACTTAAAATTACATTTTAAAAATACATTCCTTCATAGCTTGCCTAGAATTTTAACTTTGAACCCAGTCCATGATGCTTAAGTAAAATAACAGGATTCTTTAGAGGAGTGTAAATATTAAGTATTCAAATTAACAACTGCTACTGATTGTAGGTATTTAAGATCTAAAGGCTTCAATATTGTGTACATTTAAATTGTAAATGTTCATTGCGCATGGAAGAAACTCCATTACAACCGACTACAATCAAAGTTTCCAACACAGAAGAAAAATATTATCTGCTTGATTGTCATATTTATGATATATTAAAAAGTTTTAGAAAAACAGCAACAGTTTATGCTGTATCTTTATTACAATATGTCTTGGTCAAATAATTTGATAGCCATACATATGAAAATAAATATAAAACTGGCACTGAGCTATTCTATTTCAATTCACTCAGACAGTGACAAAAATGTGTCAGTTCACCATCACAGATTTACTCAAAAAAATTGCAGTAGTTACACCCAATGAAGATAAAAAGTATCCTAAAAGGATTTGACCCCCAATATTTTCTCTTGTTGCAGTGGTTTGAAATTGGGATGATTAAAACACGCATTACTTTAAATCTATTTAATTGATTCCATTGATTTTTTTTATTTTGTAGCTATTGCACTGAACTTTGGCTTGTCATAGTTTGAATGAGCTCCATGACAATATAAGTAAAGGGGCAAAATATTTTTACCATCAAAAGTAATTCTGGCAATGTTTAGACCCATAATAGTAATTTTACAGAAAAAATAAATTTTACCTGGGGTGCATGCAAGTAACACTATGTAATTTAAAGTTATGCAAAATTACATGCAAGTTCCATTTTTGAGTGGCAATTATTCAAAACCCCCTTTTTTTTAAATCTGAAAATTTGTCAGTGTGATGTGCACTTTTTTTCAAAATAAGAATAACACTTTTTTTTATTGTCATGTAATCAATTGAGAAATAACTTTCTTAATGTTGGGTATTGTTATTTCACCAAAACATTGGCCTAACTCATTATTGGGGTGTGTAAAGAAAGGAAATCTTAAGTGAAGTAGAATACGTTTACTTCAAAGTCAAGTTGCGATATTCCAATGTATCCATGCCTTATTGAAAATTTTTTTTAGTATAGCCTTACATTATCTAAAGGTTTCAAATCATTACCTACCAGTTGGGGTTTGTATCATTTGTAATATGACTTACATTCTGCTTAAGATTTTTTTTTAACTAAATAGAATACAAATTTTTACTGTTATTGCCACTTTGAACAAGTAATTTTTCAAGAAAAATAATTGTATTTGTTTGGTAAAGTGAAACAACCGAGAGAACAGAGTACAAAATGTAAGTGAAACTTTGTTAAACTTTGCGTTTTCCGAAATTAATTGATTTATAAATTTGTGTATACAAAATGTTTGGAATTTTTATTTTTTGCCGAGTTTGGTTGAATTGATGCATCTTGCAGTTCAACTGGCCTGAAATGTTAGTGGATCTGGTGGATGTGCACCAGAACGTCAGTTGTTTAATTTTCAAACACAACCTCGCAGATACATATAGATAAATAAAGTACAGTAGAGCACCCCTCAACCGGAATCGTCGGGGGAAGGGCTATTCCGGTTGAGGGAAGATTCCGGTTATGGGAAATGAGGGTGAGATGGTGTGAAAAATAACACATTTTTAGTCTGAACTGGTGTATATGTGGCACATAATTTTAACTTATGAAATCGATGAGTGTAAATTATTAGTTTTATCCTTAAAATTTCAAAACCATTAAAAAAAACAATACGTTCTGTTTATGAAATGTGAGTCATAAAACTCCCGGCGCTGCGTTAATGACCTTCATTCTCAACCTTCTAGTGGGGATTCTTATCTCTTCGCGCGTGTGGCTGCGTGAGTAAGCGAGATCTGGATATAATGTTACTGTTTGTGTTGACATGCATCTGATAAAACTTCCCGAAGTATAGCCAATTCCGTTGACAGTTTTCCCCTTACTGCATGGCACGTCGGCACAAAATACATTTACAAGAGCAGGTCTGACATATTATAGACCAAGTTCACAAAGTACCGTATTTCAGCGTGTACAGGCTGCACATTTTTACAAAAAAAATTACAAAAAGTGGGGTGCGGGTTATTTACGATATATTGTCATTAAAAAAATTTCCCCCTAAACGATGTTAAGAAATTTGTTAACGAACAATACGTTCTAATGTTTTAACTTAGTTTCTAAGGACGTAAAATAAAAAATAACAAGAAATTAATAGCTCATCACATGTGTTTAAACACATGTGGGTCGCAGCATACTTCAGACTTCAGCCTGTCTGTCAACTGTTCTGCTTTGTATCACCTCTAGCTGCCATTTAGCTTACGCACTTCTTTTCTCTTTTTTCTTTCAACCTCTTGCTTGGCGTGCTTCCTTTCAACCATCACCACCCCCCCCCCCCTTTTNCCACCCCCTTTTCTCACGGCAGCAACAACAGCCATCCAGCACCAAGCAAGCTTGCTCGGTACTTTTCTTTTCTTTCTCCCTCCTTCCTATCCTTTTTTTGTCTCTCTCTCTCTCTGGTTGAATGAGTCAGCCAGCAGTAGCTGTCTGTGTGTGA
Organism: Clitarchus hookeri; assembly: GCA_002778355.1. NCBI lineage: Eukaryota > Metazoa > Arthropoda > Insecta > Phasmatodea > Phasmatidae > Clitarchus > Clitarchus hookeri. Next base: position 257,950 of record NQII01000708.1, read on the forward strand.
CGCACACACACATGCACTATACCATTGCCTGCTCGGCAACAGCCGGCCGAGCTGGCAGGCTATGCACGGCGCACATGTTCCGCAATTTAAAAAGTGTGTTGAGGCATTTTGACATAAATACAAAAGTTTTATTTATGCGGATCACTGCGCTGTTGATACTTTTTAGCAGGCGGCGTGGCAACGATAACATTCAATAGCAAATTTATTAGTTTGACGTTGCCATAGTTTGCTGTTGCCGCACTAGCACGATGAGGTCCGGCAATATTTACCTGTGCCACTTGGGCCGGCTGTCTCTTCATCGTGCTAGTCTGGTGTGAGCAACGAAAGACCTCTTGCGAGAGCGGGAAAGTTATGGCACAACTTTGCGACGTTTGAATTTTTTTTTGGAATATTAGTTCCGGATAATGGGAGTTCCGTTCGAGGGGATTCCGGTTAAGGGGTGATCTACTGTACTTGTGAATGCTTAAGTCAAACAAAGGGAATGCCAAGGTTAAATGCAATAAAAAAAAATTTGTCTCTTGAACTGTGCACAAATATTGCAGAAAAATGTAAGACTTGATTTGTATATTAAAAATAAAAAGCATGTTTAACCCAAATTTCCAGTGCTATAAAGTTATTTTGCATGTACAGTACAGAGTTGATTATCTGAACTAATTGGGACAGAGGGTGCTTTGGATAATCAAATGTTTGGTTAATTAAACACTACCTTTTAATTTGAGTTAAAATATGTTGTTACATGAAAAAATTAATAAAATTCCATAAATAAGCAAACAAATACAGTACATCCTAATTCAAAGATATATTACAGTTACAAGAGCTACATAGTACAGCATATGGACACATGTATAGACATTACAGTACAGGTACAGTAGATACATACAGTACATACTTACAGTTTAAAAAAATTGTTAATTTTATTTTGTTTCAAATTTGAATTTTTTTTCTTGGCTGCCTAATCACGCATTCTCTTCAGTAACAAAAACTAAGTAGAATAACGTTCCTCTTGTTTCTCGAACCACAACATTGCTGTTTCCAAGACTGTAAATGCTTCTTCATGACTCGGACAGTTTTTCCTACTTGCATTAATTTCTCTTTCATACTCTTCATCGTCACTAAAAGGTTCGTCTTGATCCTGCAAAGATTACAAGATTTTGTCGTCGCTTAGCATCTGGAAGCCAGGATCATTGTCATTCTCAAGCCATTCTTCGGCGTCTTTAATGTCACAGTCCTAGAATTTCCTAGTAAATCTGTACAATTTCATTTAAATAATTTTTTTCAACTGTGATTTCAGAATTTTCTCCTGCTTTCTTCAAAATATTGTTCCATGCCTTTTTTTAGATTGTATTTTGACAAAGAACTCCAGGCATCTGCCACCATGTAGCAACAGTCTTTGAAATTCAGTTTTTTTGAAAACTACAAAACACTTTCTTGGCTTTTTGGATTTTACAATCATTAGGAGAGGTAACGAATGGGTACCTGTAGCATTTGCAGCAACCATTATCGTTACACATTCTTTGCAGACTTTAAAGCTGGGTGCCATTTTCTCCCTCTTAGAAGATAGTGACTTGCGGGGCAGCAATTTCCAATTAAGGCCCGTTTCATCAGCAGTCCCAAGAATAACCTTCATATGCCAAAAGATCAGGAAATGTTACTTTAAATTGTTCTGTAGTAGTTGAATCACCAGATAAAGATTCACCTTGAACCTCTAACTTCCGGATACCATGGCGTGATTTAAAGTTATTTAACCAACCGGTACTAGCCTTAAAATCAGCAGGTCCCCCAAGTTTAGAGTTTCATTCCAATGCCTTTTCACACTGTAACAGACCAGAGATAGGATCTCCCTTGCTTCTCCTTTGCACGAACCACAAAAAAACACAGCTTCTTCCAGTTTCTCATATTTTGATTTCTTCATTGTTTTTCTTTTTTTTGAGCCATCTTCACTATCGAGTTTAGATACAAACTTAAGAAATTCATCTTTTTTGCTTTTAATATCAGAAATGGTAGCTTTCCTGACACCAAAAACCTTTGCTAGAGATTTTCAATTTTCCCCCTTTTCAAGTCGTCTAATGATCTCAACTTTTGTTTCAATTAATAAAATGTCACAGCTTCTTTTATTTGAAGATGCCATATCAAAACTAATGTGTAAAATAACATTGTACAAATACTGTACGTACTACGTAATAATAAGAAACAATAATATGCGCAAGTGATCACAAAAACTACTGTTAATGGCAAACGCAACCGTAGTCACAATGCTCAAGATTGCATGGGATGCACTGAACTAACAAAACGGCTGATGTGAAGGCATGGCGACAACTGCACTGACTTATGGGTAAAGTGCATGCCTCTCCTAGACAACAACAAATGGCCTGTCACTAACTCATCACTGAACCGACGAGCGCCTCACCCATCCAGTTCACTGCCAAAAATAACTTTTAGTTTCCATATGTCCGTGTTCAGTTGCTTGACGTTCGGATAATCACTCTCTACTGTATAGATTTATTCCATTGCAATTGCAATAAAAAGTATATAAACATGTTCAGAAATTCTCTTAATTGGCATACATCAGTGTACACCAGAACATTCATCATTGGTGTATTCATTGGTGAAAATTTGAAAACATGGAATGAGCCTATTAAAAGTTGTTTAGCAGCATTTTCAAATACTGGAATGGTGCTAAAGGGAGACTTTTTCTTGTTTCAACCAGTATCACCAAAACCTCGTGCAATAACTGAATTATACAAGCTTTGCAGTATATTTCCGAAACCGTTGGAAATGGTTCATCGCGAATGAGTTTTACTACATAAATATGTATTACATATAAATATTTTGTTAGTGTTGCATGCACAACATGCCAAACGCCAAAACAATATGGCAGATGGCATGAAACAACGTGAGTGTTGAAGTCAGAAACTACGAAATACAATGAAAGTATTATAATTTAGCATAATAAGATCAAAATACATCAAGCATGTATGTACATTATAAATTTAAAATCAGACTGAAATTATAGAATAGGCCCTAAGCAATTGCAACGGCATGGCAACGGTGACTCACACTTAAGGTCACTACCCTCGTGCTCCTGCCTAAACTCCAAGCTAAGGTAGTGTGAGATGTACCATCGGGGCTTATTTATTTACAATGCACTAAAAATACAATCTGGAGCATCTACTGTATATTTTACACATTTTTATTTATAATCCACATTTTTGTGAATCTGAACACGCCTCAGCGCCAATTAGTTTGGATTTCCAAGGTACTACTACACAGAGAATTATTTTACATGCCAGTGATTTTGTTAAACTAAAATAAAATGGTTTGCATATATCCTGTACCATTATTTAAGTTCATGTGTAAATAATGTTACAGACTACCATTTTTAACACTAGCGTGCATAACCTCCAAATAGAAAACGTGACCTGGCAACAAGTTGTAGGCATTAATGCTATTACAGGTAAAAATTGTTCTGTAATTATGGTAATTTTAGGGTGTATCTCTTGAAAAATATATACAGTGAATTCTGTTGTAAAATGAAAGAGAAAAACAATAAGTGTGATTCATGTACGATATTGGTGCCAACAATGAAGCTTTATAACATGTCCAAAGTGAATATTTTGCACCTTTAATATTCAATTCAACTTTGATTTTCAAAGCTCTGTACATCCCTATTTTAAAATGATATAAATGTTAATGTTATTAGTTAACTTTTGTTGGAAAAATATAGGTTATGTAAAACATTTTACCAAATTTATTTTCTAGTTATCTCCAGAGTCCTTATTTCGAGAGTCCAAATTAGCATTCTAAATAACATTACACACACATATGAATACAGTCCCAGACCTACCAATGGGTGTTACAATTCTATGGGCACAACTCAAATTTTACGGATTTCTGCAATTTCAACATTTTATAATTTGCCATGCTGCATTAGTGACGTGTTGAAACGAGGGCTATTGATACAACATAGATGTATGGTATACATGAAAATGGTACTTCTGATGAGCGCAACCAAGCATGTCCAATAATCGCTGAAGTGCCGGTACTCTGTGACCAAAACTAAGTATTGTTCAGCCGATGGCTTTTGTTTGGCATCCTTGATAGACTTCAGTGAAGATAAAAAAAGCTTATAAATGGACGGTTTTGACGTAATTTTTGAGCAACATTAGTCAAGAAACTGTGTACTGAAAATACATCTTGAGAGTTTTTGGTGTGTTATTTTACCACAAATGCTGGCAAGTGTATAACTTGGCATCATTTGGTTTTATAAACATGTCGTTGTTTACAAGAAACTAGGTTGATGGAATCTATAAAGTCTTCATGGCAAATATTTTTTCTACCACACAGTAATGCTGAGGTGAGTGGGAATGAATGTTTAGAGTGGGTTCGAAAATTTCAACAAAATTTAGCATATCAGTGAGCAATAAAAGAGTTCAGATTTCCTCCCACAAGAGAATTTATTCATATGTTGCTGCAATAAATGTTATAGTGAAAAGTTTATAAAAAGAGTAAAACAGGCTGTATGGTAGTATTAACTACGCAAGTAAAAAAAAAAAAAAGTAATGTGAACATTGTGTACAGGGTTGCTCGTACCATGTCTCAGCTGCTGGTCTCTTCTCTAGCAACTCCGTACTCTGGTTGAGCATCCGCAGGCCAAGCAAGAGGGAGACTTGTACAGAGGGTGGGTAGGCGTCCTTACTCCAAGTATTAATATTCACGTCGACTTTCATACTTTTAGTTTATTACAACTCTTGATTTACATAACACAGAGGCCAATCATTCTCTTCACGAGAATCTTCGAGCAACAAACTCGTCACCAGTGTGTTACAGAGAAAATCAGCAAAAGAGAGCTTGAGCTAGAGACAGAGGCAGAGAGAGCTTAACACACCAAGGTACCCAGAATATATGCATTTATGTTGCGGGAGTCACGTTATCAGGGGTGAGCCTACTGGCCTTGGCCACACCCAACTCTGGAAATCTCTACTTGGTAACATACTCGAGAACCCTGCCTTAAAATTGATGAATCCCCTCTTTATAACTCTTACACCCCTACACCATATATGGTAAGAGAGCTAGCTGGTTCCGCGTTCCCATTGGGTGGTCGTAACCAGAATTCAAGAATGTGCTACTGGTCAACGTGTCAATGTGACCATCTTTCTAGTACAATTTATGATTAACTCAGTGCGGTACCAGCCAGTCGTGTTTTGTTTCTATTGAAAACAGTCTTTGGTGCAATATATCATGAATCAGAATTTCGGGGCTCAACCAACCCTCCCCTTATGAAAAAGAAAATGTTCCTACATTCTCGCTCATCACCTCTTGGTGGTTCGAGAAGAAATGTCAATCTGAACATTAGGGGTTATAACTCGTATATTTTATGCGACTTCCATCTGCCGATATTAGAAACAGGCCGACTAGTCATGGTTTCAACTTTGTTTACAATTATTGGTTTAAAGCATAGAGTAGTATCACAACCACAGTTGATGCCTTTTACATATTTGTAACATTTAACTAACAATACATAGAAAATACAATAATTTTTAGAATAATAAATGCATATACAGTCCATGATAAAATAGCTATAACTTTTTTTGTTTCTCAATTTCCACATGCTCAACTATTCCTACAATTTATATGTACAATACTATGATTATTTCTCATACACAGTTGTTCAGTTACTTTAAATAAAATATCATACACACATGTAATTAGATTTAACCTAAGTTAAGTTAACGTATAGAACAATGATACATTCGGTTTTGTAAGAAGATGGCCTCCCTCCACTCTTTTTGAAGAACTATACTATCTCAATGTAATACCTCACATAACTTTTATTGAGAATTATCACATGTAAGAAATTATAAGATTTTTATGATTTGATCATCTCTTAATTAATGTTTTGATGACTAAAGTAATTCTTTCTTAATACCTTATTACAGTAACTGGCTGTAAAATATATTTTAATTAAAATATTTATTTTGCTCACTTTCAAATGATTAATAAACACTATCCATTTGAATACACTAACTCACTACGTAACTGTTACTTTATCATAATTAAAGGTACATTAACAAAATAATGCCAGATGTAATGCAAATTAAATGTGATTTTATTATATCTCTTCCTAATTATAATAGCAGACATTTCCGTGGCTGGCTTTTGTAGTAAGGATGAGTGGTCTTACACGAGGCTCTGTGTTTATGATTAATGTTGAGTCACGAGTAAGTATGGTTGCCATGTGTCTTGACACCTTGCGACACACATAAGTGCTAGGATGTTACATGCTGGAAGTGGCTGGGGGGTGACGCAGCTGGCGAGGCGAATTCATAGGTGCGGCGAGGACACGCCGCTCTTGGTGATTCTGTACTAGGAATTCAGCGAGGCTACATGGAGACATCAGCCCAGGCAGAGCTCATGGGAGCTCGATAGCTTAAGGCTTGAAAAGACATACGCCGAATTGGGCCATGTCTTTAGTGCTATTTTGTTAGAACTGTTTATAACTGCAGATACATTATAAAGATGTAGTGTAAGAAATACACTATTTTGTTAGGCTTATATGGCATGATCAGTTATTAATATGATGTAAGATTATGTTGGCAGCAGGTATCCTGCCAAGGTAATGGTTTTGTATATAAGGGTTCTGAATCACAAGCACGTTTCTTGGATGTTTCACTTATCCTTGGTAACATTAATGAGAATGAATCAAGTTTCAGTACTAAGTGTAAATTCAGGGGATGATAATTGGTTAACTGTATTACATGTGGTAAGGACTCGGTCCTATGATTATAAAGAGGGGGCATTAATGGAAGGAATTATTTTATTTTATTATGAGTAGGAATAATATTCATTTGTGATTATATGTAATACGTATTTGAGCTGTACTGTATATTATTTTTGGTTGTTGCTTTAGAAGTTTGTTTTGAGAGTTAATTGTTTTGTATTTGGACTTAAAAAGAAGTTGGATGGAATCATACAAACTGATTAAGAGATGCGGAAGGATCTAATAATGGTTCAACATGCGAGTCAAGTCAAGAGTTTAAGTAATTGAACGTAAGAGGAGAATTTGTACAGCAGGTATGGTTATTTTGATGTTGCCATAAAGGGAAGAGTGTAAAAGATGAACCAAGGAATATATTTAAGGTCTTAATTTCTTAAGAGTGTGGACATAAGTGTAAATAATGTTGGCATCGAGATGGATAATTTATAGTTGCCGTTGCCCATGTTAAATTAGAGTGATGGTATACGTGTTAAGTGACATTTTTTTATTGGATCCAGATTGAAATTGATTAATTACTGCTGTAGTAGACTCATTAATAATATGAGGTTAGCCATAATAAGAGTGTTGTTAGGGATATGTCATTTCTTTCATGTTAGCTATTTTGGTATAATAATATAGAAGTGATAAAGATGGATTCCCTTCTATTAAGAGAGGCAGCGAGCGGAGTTAACATAATATTTGCTTTACCTTGAGCGAAGTATTGTCCTCACTATTATATTTGCGATTTGGAGTATAACAATATATTATGGAGTGTAGAGGCCTGTAATTCAAATGTCTATGTAATGGCATTAATTAGAATAAAATTTATGATAATTTAACTTTAAGTGACGATTGTCTCATTTTATCAATCAGTATATGCTGTTTATTTAAGTTCAGTATAACCTTGTTTATCCGGACTAACTGGGACCAAAGGCAATCCGGAAAAACGGAAATCCGTATAATCCGGGTGAGTTCTTATGGAGCTAACATTGCGGCAGCGCCTAGGCTTACTGAGCGCTGCCGTGGAACTTACATTGCTGCGTTCTCCGTTGTTCGCGGACCTTCTCAGACGTGCTTGTGGAGCGAATCAGTTTTTCATCATCCCGAATCAGTATCGGACGAGAACGTCATTATAGAAGGAGAAATTATTGAAGATCTGTTTTTCGGAACATTGCAGGATTATGTTGCTAAAGATGATCAGGTTCTATGTAAGCAAGTTTCACAAGCTCAAGAAAGTTATGTTTTGTTGCCCTTGATGTATAGATATGCTATTCAAGGTATGACTGCTAACCCTGGTAGCTGTATTTTGGAAATGTGTTTCTACAGGAAAGCTCACAACAATCCTGGTCCATCTGTTAATTACATTAACCAAATTGATGTACGAGATATTATATGCTGGAAGTGACGGGTAGGGATTCAAGGTCAAATCAAAGCTATTATTTATAGCTGGTGAGTCAATCCACTTCATATTACATATTATTTACGTGAATATTAAATTAAAAACATCCGGATTATCTGGAGATCCGGATCAATGAGGGCCGGATTAACAATGTTTTACTGTAGAGTGAATAGAATATAATTTTGCATATCAGTGTGGCACATTCATGTCACAATTATCTTGAGTGGTGAGAATCCATCATGTCTTGTTTAGGTGGTACATGTGTTGTACTTGTAGGTGCACCACGTTTTGTATGTCCACAGTCTTGACAGGATGTTTTATAATTATGTATCAAGTCTGTTGGTTAAACAGAGTGGTAGTCTGAACTTCCCTTTTTATGATAAACTAGCTGTGCCCGCGGCTAAGCTCGTGTGGACTATAGAATTATTGTTAAGGTTTTATTTTTTAAATAAAGTTGAATTTTACTTAGTGTTAATCTTCTATATATATTATAAAATTCAACGTCTCTCTGTCTGTCTATCTGTTAGTGCGCTTATCACTCGAGAACCGCTTATCCTATTTACGTGTTTTTTTAAAAATTAATAGCTATGTTCTCTGGCCAGGTTTTAGTATATATTTTCTTACATAAAGTTACATAAGGAATAAGGAGTGACAATAATAGTGAATCAAGTCGGAAAAAAGTATGCAGTCAGCGCGTTCTCTTGCAATACACTGTCTAAACCGTTAAAGATGGAACAATATCATGTAGTAAAAAATAGTGTAGAATAAAAATACCTAAAAAAAAACTCCACGGTAGCATATATTTATCTACAACAGAGAAATACTTATAAGCGTTGCGGTGGTGTGCAATTCTAATCTATTATATGAAGTTTCCCTGATGTAGTCATTGTTAATGGCTGAATCTACTATGTTATTTGGCATTGGCAGGCCCATGCTTTTTATACTTTTTCCTGACAATGACTGCATTTTATTTTCAATTTCAATAAGTGCAAGGTGAAAAACTTTGTCATTGAATGTTGCCTGTGAATTAAAATTCTCTCAATTTATGTTTATTACTGTTAAAAATTTCACTTACCAATTTGATAGCATTGGTCACATAAAAGTACTCATTACTCTTATTAACAGGCATTATCTTAACAATAGCTATCACTTGCTATTTATAGCTAATATATTTACATAATCGCCCCTCACCTCGCAGAAATTAACATAAACAAACACTTAAAAAAACCAGTCTTTATAGTTTGACACGTACTGAATTACAATTAAAATTATATATTTGCTATGTGAAAGTTCCAGTTTTACATTCAAGTTAATATCACTCATACATTCAAGTCCCACCGTAATTCAATCCCGATATCACCAGTCTTCCCTGTCCTGAAAATTCTCGAGTGCCCGGAGCGCTCTCGTATTTATGTGCACTCTACTATTTGGGTAACTGGCTCTCTGCAGCACTTGGGCACTTTGCTCGCTGCTGAACACACAATTGCCCGCTGCAATTTTCATTCAGTCTTCATTCACAATCAGTTCACTCTTCGCTGCACTTTGCCTCTGGCAGTTACAGACTCCCAGCCCTCCGGGGCCAGTGCTCGGTCGAGAACAACCTTCACATGTCGGCCTGTGCCGAGGGGGGAAGACCTCCAGAAAACTCTTGTAATGGACCACAGCTGCCAACCGCTGCAGCTAGAAGAGGGCGGGGGAAAGGATGGTGGCACCAAATCATGTCACCATCAAGTCCCCTCTCTAGCGATGTAGAGGGTCTGTCCAGGGAAGGGGCCAGGGGGGGTCAAGCGCAGCAACCCTCCCCCCCTCCCCGATGCGGCAAGGAGGGATGCTCTCTCGGTGCAGAGAAGGGGGGAAGCGGAAGGATCTGTGTGCAGTAGTACTTTCTAAAACATTTTATGGTGGTTTTATAATAATATTAATGTAGACATAGTCACATTTTATTGTAGTTGAAATTTAGTTATTTATGGTGAGCAGTTACGCATGCACTACCCACAAAATTCTGTGACCTGTTCACGCACTGTTTTGAATCCTATTAAAATTTCAATGATAGAAAGCGTCAAAGATTGGCATTTCTGCAGTAATAAATCATTTCAGTGGAATTGACTTAGGTACAGTAGAACCCCGATTGTACGAGTGTTTGCAGTTCCCGAAAATACCATAGCAAGATTGCTATTGTCCTAAAATTAAAAAATAACACATTTTGACCCCTAAAAAAATTAATATTTTTGTTAAAATTCATATTTAATTGTCAATGACATAAAGTAAACACTGTTTTTAAATGAAATATTGATTTTATTTAATATACAGGATTCTTCAGAATAAAATGATACCCAAAAGCACAAATTTATCCATCACTCGTCACCAAAAATGTTAAAAACATTTGAGCGGCGCAAAGTTATACCAAGCGCATTACGTCAATATTTAGTCGCCTCTGGAAAAAAATTTAAATAATATATGCATTTAACTAAAAATGTAAACATCTTAAGAATGAAATGATTCTCCACAAGTATAAATAACAACCTCTTGTCACAGAAAGTAACTCGTAGCAGGCGCTGCATTCATTTTCAGTTGCTTCTTGTGAGAAAACCAGAGGATCAATCAAAAATATATAATAATTATTTTAATATTCAAACTTTTTAAAATAAAATTATATCACTGAATTATAAATACAGAATCTCATTGACACAAAAGAAAGGTTCAGTGCCAAGTACGCACTATTTAGCGAGCGGTAATCACCGATTAGCATTCAATAAAAAAAGGAGAACCGTCCATCATAAATGAGTTATACTGTATTATTAATCACTTCAAAATACAGATGTCTACCCAATAAAATACCCATTGTTATGGTGCAGACGCATGTGCAAACATCTGGTTTGGAAAGATAAGCTCTGGCTGTCCAGTATCTTCAGTGATATGGGATTAAACAAGTATGGCGTACTCATTTTTTCCCCCTTACATGGCTAACAAAGAGAAGGAAGGTTGCAGTTGCATAGAAACCAGCAGGACGTCCTTGGCCAATAACCAGAAAAGGGGGAGGCGGGTAAGGAGTGAAGCAGTAGAGTGGAGCTGGGTGGGCACTGTGTTTTTCGGGGGCCACTTTCCATTGCGTTATCTCCATCTCACTTTTGCTTGAGCATCCACCCTTCTAATTTGCTACCTCCCATTTTTTGGCTGCTCCTGCAATCAATACTTTTCTCTACCCCTCATTGTGTCTGAGAATGCAGCTCCGCCTGACAACACGGCAATAGCCAACCAAGTTAAAGAGGGTAAGTGAATAGGTGGTACTGTACTGAAGGGGAAGAAAGAGATGCCACTTCATCTTCCTTCCTTTTGTGTACTGTATACCAGGGAAGTAAAAGTAGTTGATATTCTACTGTTAATTTTTAGCGTGCGTTAATCCATGTTCAGTGTCTTCTTGTATAAAAACAAGGTGTTATTAATGAAATATTATTTGAATTCAAAGTGTAACTGTCCACCGAATAAAATTATACCCCATAAGAATACACACAATGTAAGAATATACAAACAAAGCACCGCGTATCCACTATGAAAACCTTTCCAGTCAGCCATTTTCTAGCCAGCCTAAGTGCGTTTACTGATTATATATATATATATATATATAAATATAAAAATTACACTGTTGCTATGTGCGCAGCATTAAGCAAGCTACACACAGTGTAGGACGTGCAGCATGTGAGAAGGAGAGAAGATAGCATGAGTCACCACTTCCATTCATGTGTGTATGCATCGCACTTGCAATATAACTCACCAAGCACGTGCTTTGGACGTGTTCCAGCCAACGATTTAAAGTTTTTTGCTAAATTCTTTTTTGTTTGTTTTAAAGATGTGGCCTACCAATTGATGGTAGCGGCACAATCTCTCGTATTTGTTATTTTTTCATAACTTTTAATTGAGACTTCTTGCATTTTGCCAATTTTTGATTTTGCGGTTTCCAAGGTGGTTCTAACATCACTGTACTCACTAGATCCGTGTTCGTTAGAAAGGGGTTTTACTGTATTTGTTATTTGTGTTTAATACTTAAATTCCTAGTCATTGGCTTTTCAATTCTAGAATTCCTTAAGGTTCCCTCCTACCTAGGATGAGAAAGGCGCTCAGAACATAAAATTTGAATTTTTTCCTCCAAGTATGGTGGCAAAACTCAGAAACAGTCTTTCTCCCCCTTCCCCAGGCAGGGCTCCTGCCATCTTTACAATGGGTGTGGGGATAAGTCGCCTGCAACTCCCCCTCTAGTCATTCCTGCTGTGTCCACTTTCCTTCCTCTGCCCTCACTGCAGACAAAAAGCAGAGAATTTGGAACACGCATGACGGGAAGGTTCACTTCACAAAAGAATGTCATATACGATCCAGGCACTATGATATGGTGGTCAAGAGACAACAGGAGCATTCATTTTTTGAATAAACTTTTTTTGCTTTCAAGTGACATTGTCTAATGCACAAATAATATGATTCAATTCGAATGAAAGTGCTTTCCAATTCAATTTGAATGAATGTGCTCTCGAGACCTAAAAAAATAGAATCAACAAAACATATACAGTAAAACCCTCTCAATAAGTTTCTTAAGATATTGAATTTATGCTTAAGGTGAAATTACGCTTTGTTTACACATCAGGTGCAAAGTATTGTAATCTTTTCATGCAGGAAACTCTTTAAAGGGGAACTTCTTAAATGGGTCTCACTGTATCAGAGGCCATAAACAACAGGAATAGGCCTATAAAGTTTCCAAACTCTCGAAAGCAGCATTGTTGAATTATCAGTGTGCCATGTTAAATCTGATCTAGTTTATTATCCAAAATCTATTGTGCGTTTCCCTCATCAACAATTTCCCATTTGTAATTCTTTTATTTATTTATTTTTATTTTATCCCCGCATATGGTTCAGCCATTTGCCGGTTTTCAACGGAAACCTGTAACACATACATCACAAATTCATATCACAATATCAAAGAATGAAGAGTAACAATTAATATTGTTTAGCTACTTAATTCCTACAACTGACTACATGTGGTATGGTGAAAATCTGGTAGATGAAGGACTTGAATCCACATAATTTCTAATCATTTTATAGCAGTTACAGCAAAAATATTTTAATGTGCAAATTTACCCTTACACAGTTTCTGCTTTTAAATATATCTTCCTGCAAAATTTTTTTTGCAACTTTGGAATTTTTAACATTTTTTGCAAAAACGTGAAGCCATAAATTATTAATTTCAGTGTGACACTGTTGAGGAATCAGTAGTACATCAGTCAAAATAATTAAATGCAATGCTTCGGCTTCGCAAGTGTCTTGTTATATTCTCTTGTTTGGAATTCTGCAGTTTTACAATAAATTAAATCATACTTGGTTACTGGTGGCTATATTCGAATCCCAGCTTTTGAGTATTGTTGAAGTTCTAAGAAACAAATGATGTAATGAGCTATACAGAACAGGCAGTTTGTTTAACGGAATAACTTTAGCAAATTGTGTTGTTCCTGCAACAAACAGGAGGGTAATGAACTTAACAGAACATTCTGTTGCTGATACAGAAGTTTGTTTGCTGCTATCTTGAAGCCCATTCACAGAACTGTTATGTTATCATTTCTCTGCTGATTTTTTCAGTGTACCATCTTATATGACCGGATAAATTCAAGAGAAAACCATAAGTAAAAGATATAAAATAACTGAGGTATGACCCAGTGCAGTGACTAGGACAATTTTTAACACACTTGATTTCAATGAACCATATATAATTGTGCAAACAGCAGGATTATGCAAAATTGTACATTGCTTCAATACCCTTTAGTTTATAAATGGGTGATGATCTGCAGAAACTGAAAATGTTACCTGCCTACACTCACTCATTCTATACTACTGGACTGTATGATACATAGTTTCTCTGGGAAAACAAACAAGTGTATAAAATGCAAGGTAAAAACTTATTTTCTGTTGTAAACAGTGGTAGTTGTAGGTTTCAGAAAGAAACTTCGGCAAGTGGCTGAAAACTATTTAGTTTTCATGCCTCTGAAATGTTCCAATTTGTTATCACTTGTGTAAGTTGAAATGGTTATAAATTTTTTTTTTTAATTTTTTACTTTTCCATGTGTTACTGTCAAGCAAACTGATTGTGTACACAGAGCAATAATGCGCATCAAGTCTAAAGCATACGGATTGGATGGTTTAGTATTCGTTTCAATCAGAAAATAATACAGATTTTACTACCTGTCAATACTGATATTTTCAATGACTCGCTGTCAACTAGTTTCTTCCCGACTTCTTGGAAATTTGCCATTATGAAACCACTCGCTAAGCACTCCAGTGCGACTGTGTTAGATAATTTTCAAAGTCCATTAGTATTTTTCCAGCTTTGTCACAAGTATTAGAATTCCTAGTACATCAACAATTGAATAAATATGTGAACTATAACAAATTATTTGACAGTTACCCATCCGGCTTCTGTACAGGACATAGTACTTACACTGCTCTTATTGATATTGCAGATGCTATAAGAATGGCTATAGATAGAAGTCAGGTGACTGTTACTGGTTTTATTAGATTTAAGTTAAGCTTTAATATGGTAAATTATGACATTATCATGCAGAAACTTAAAATATATCTTAATTTCTTAGATAATTTAGTACAGCAGATGAATTTGTATCTTTAAGGTAGTCATCAATGTGTAGTAATTGATGGTAAAAAAAAATCCTCCTGCCATCCTATGAACTTAGGCGTTTTACAGGGCACTGTACTTGGGCTCCTCCTTTTTCCCTTATTTATTAATGACATATCATCAGTGCTGAAAAAAAGTCATCATTTACACGCAGATGATCTCTAGTTGTATTCATCTGCATCTGCAAAACTAATAAGCTCTTTAATTAAGGACATAAATAAAGACCTTGATTGGCACACCTTTGGTGCAGCAGAAATAAGTTAAAATTGAATCCTGCAAAGTTGCAATGTTTATTAATTGGTTCTCGTAGAACTTTAAACAAATGTTATAAATTGACTTTCCTGATATTGTGCTAGTTGGTGTTTTCAATGAGACACTTTCATGGGCGGGTCACATAAACACTGTTAGTAGGAGGTCATACGCTATACTACATACCCTTTATAAGCTTAAAAATCTTCTTCCACTAAAGCAAATTTAACATTGGTACAGTCGCCAATATTTCCTATTTTTGATTATTGTGATATGGTTTATGGAGACACCAGGCAAAATTTGGCAGCTAAACTTCAAAGAATACAAAATTCGTGAATTAGAGTTTTGTTCAACCTTAAGTCACATGATCACTTGTCTCCCTTTTTTGATAAACTTAAAATTGGTTACATCTGGATGAACGACGTCAGCTCCAAAATCTTACAATAGCGTACAAAATATTATCCTCATATATTACAATGCCACAATACTTACGTACTCTGCTGAAAGCCTTGGGGGATGACCACACAATTAACATGAGTACTAAAAATATATCTCGCTTAACTATTCCAACTCACAAAACCCAGGTATATGAAAATTCTTTCACCATCTCTGTCGCACGAGTGTGGAATAATTCACCTGTAAAGGTTAGGAACTCAACAACACTAACAACTTTAAGAGCAATGCTACCAAGTACATTAAGAATATGCGCCGATGATTCCAAACACACGCATGCGCACCGCACCCATCATTATTCTGTAGAATTTTAAATTTGTTTACTTTTTCTGAATAATTGTATACCCTAGCTACACCTATTGATTTATACATTCTATTTAATTACTGTGTCAGGTGTTTCTGTTGATTCATCAGTTTATTTCAAGGAGTTGAACTGTATTCAAATTTCATTAATTTGTAAGTGTCTGTCACTTTATTTCAATGAGTTGAGATTCAATAACTTGTTTTCCTCTCAAGTTCTTTGTAGGTTCTGCACATTTATATTGATGACCGGTAATGTGGATTATGAGACATATTATTGTGCTATTGTATTTTTGATTTCCTTAAACAACTAGTCTCTAGTATTGCTTAAAATATGAACATAATTACTAACTACAGATACTTTTTGAGTTTAATCTATTTAAGCTATTATATTTCTTGTTAATTTAAGTTTTTTTAAAATTGCTTCTTATGTTTACGTATCTGTATATTATGTCACACCTGGTTAAATGTAAGAGTATAAATAAAGTGGAAATAAATACATAAATAAATATGCTATCACTGGCATGAAAATGAACAATTGTGTTTCATGCTTTTCACTTTTTTCTAATTTTAATTTTAATTTTTTTTATGGAAACGCTTAAAATGTTTAAAATTACCAAGTATTGATTACTTCCAATAAATAAGGAGAGTTAAAAATAAAGAATCAAATAGCAATTGACTACTAGGTTCAGATATTTGCACGATATAAATTATAGACTGTAAATTGTAAACTTATCACTTTTGAAAGCCCTGATTAAGATTATCTTCAATGTGCATTGTATATTCTTCCACCATATGTAACATTACTGCCATGGGCCTGATCACTTTATTCATTCATTGTTCAAGGGAAACTGAAATTATTAGAAAAGTATATATTTCACAAATTACACTTATATGCATTGAAAAAACTGAAAGCAAAAGAAATCATTTCGGCATTCACAATTGTTTACCTGACAATTTAAATCTCATTTACAAGGTTTTTGAATATAAACAAAATAAAAATCATTGCGCTAGTGCTGCCTTCAAAGATAATGTATTCAAATGAAAATTTGCATTGAACAAGTTTAAACTCCACTAGATATTTATAAGATTGAGATTAGCATTAAAAGAAAAGTTTCATGAAAAATTCTAATTCTCACGATTTACCATTCAATCTGGCGTGAAACACCAAATTTCAACTTCAGTTTTATCCTCCTCAATTTTCCACACTACACAATTCAAAAATGAGAAACTGACATCAAAATGTAAAAATGATTACATCACTACTAAATAATGTAATTTATAATTCAGTAATATATTATGGTGCATCTGACATCAAAGGAAGTTACAAATACTAAATACACTAACTGTATACTGTATCAAAAATTAAAAGAAAATAACACAAACAAATGTAACACACATTCTGAATAATTATGACAAAAGTTTATTTTTACATGTTCATCACTTGCTCCTTTCTAGCAGCTATACCCATTTTCCAGAGCTAAGAGGGTAAATTAAATGTGTACAGATGAGAGGGTAAATAAAATATGCGTGAATGCAGAAAACCAAACACGAAACAGTAGGCCCGACAGTTTTTTTTGCTTTTGACTATTCTTTGTGATGCACCTGTCTTTAGTGTAAGACGGCGTAAGAGCAGATGGCTATTGCTCTGACTCCGGACACAGTGTAGGCCTGTAACATGTTACTGCTAATGTATACCTCTTAAAGTTAGTTAATGTTTTCAGAATGATTGCACTCTTATACTTTACAAAAGCGTAAAGTAATATCTCTCAGCAGAAGCTGTGGGGCAATCAATCACAATTTTCTTACAAGCATTGAGCCGTAACTTCCCACGTCTTTCCCGTCTTGGGTCAGGTTGAGTTTTCATGGTAGACAGCTGCGATACACTCACTAGCACGCGAAGAGCCCCTAAAGAGGACATGAAGAAGGGGCAGAAGCGGAGAACTTCAACCCTTGGGGCAAGCAAGGTTGTTCTGTCTCGTCCTTTGTCCACCATGGTCAAGCGGCAGAGGGGCGACATCATCACGGCCAGCATTTTTGCGCAAAACACGCAATGATAGAATACGGTTTCCTCAACATTTTCTTTTGTGACCTATTGCAATGGAAATTAAAGATTAGGAACTAATACAGGGCACTGAGGAAGCTATACGTAAAATGAGTGTGAGAGAGTGAGAGTATGAGAGAGGGTGAGTGTGAAAAACCTAAAAAACCTCCACAGGTGGCAAAAAAGAAAGTTAAAACAAATTAAAAATCTTCACAGAAACAAAAATAAATCAGGTAAAAAGATTAAAAAAACCTCCACAGGTGGCAAAAGGTCAGTCATAAAACAAATGAACAAACAAGGTACAAATACTCCAGAGGAGCATCAACACAAGGACAACAAAGATTACAAACACATTAAAAAGACCCATCACACGTAAAAATGGGAATACGCCGCTCACAGACGTACGCCCATAACACATCATTTGCTGTAGATCGTCAGAAACATTAAAAGTGCGACAAGACTGGTCATAGCTGCGACACTCCACCAAAATAAGCCGGACAGTCCAAGGAGTGCGAAAGCCATCACACTAAGGAAGGGGTTTGCCACAAAGCAGATATTTTAGTGCCAGACAAGTGTGCCTGATGCGAAAGCGAGAAAGCACCACATCTTCCCTGCGGGTACTACATGAAACATCAGGACGAGTGCAAACAAGCAATTCAGATATGGCCCGTAACTTGATGAACTGTGGGAGGAAGGTTCACTCCCACTGCTTAGCATGCCAGACAATGCGACAGGTTGCATACAGCACAACACACACAGGGACACGAGGGTCACAGGGTGGAAGGCTGCATGCCTGCCGAGACACTATATCCACTGTTTCATTGCCGGATGCAAACATGACTCTAGAACCCACAGGAAGACAACGCAAACACTAATCTGCACAGCCCCCGCCAGCTTCTACCTGATCATGAAAAGAAGTGGGTGAGCTGTGGAGCCAGATCCGACAGCTGTCAAGGCACTCATCAAATCAGAGCACGCAAGGCATTTACGGTGAAACCTCATACTGATAAAATGCACAGTCTTAAAAATAGCATAAAGCTCTGCAGTTAAATACTGCAAGATGGATGAAGTCTAAAAAGATACAGAGAAGCACAATTAATGAAGGCACACACAGTCGAGATATCTGATTTGGAACCCTCAGTGTAAAAACAAATAAAACCACAAAACAAAAAAAGACACGAGATCACGGAAAAGGCCCTTGTAAGCAACAGGAGGAGTGGTCAACTTAAGAAAATCCGCCTGGTCCAGATGCACCTCAACCTGCGTTGTCAGCCATGGCTGTTCATGGCAAGGCAAAGGCAACAAACACAGAGGTACGTCATACCACTTCAGGGCGTACGCAAAGCGGACAGACGGCAGCTGGAGAGAACATGGCCTAGCAGAAGACAATCGTTCATGTGGCGGATGGATAAAACCATTATGGTGAAGGTGCAAAGAGTCCGAACGCACCCGCACCCAATAGGAAAGATGCAGTTGGCCACACCTGTAATGTAGAGAAGGTTCACAAGCCATAGCACAAACATTAACAACAGGGCTAGTGCTAAAAGTTCCAGTCACAATACGAATACCAGGATGGTGAACATTCGCTAATGGTTTCAACGCAGACGGCCTATCAGAATAACAAACTACACTGCCATAGTCAAGCTCACGATACAGTTGAAGAAGGGTGACTTCGTCAGCACCCTAATAACGTCCACCTAATGTTTTCAAAAGATTCAGGTCCCCTACACAGCGAGATTTCAGGGACTGAATATGACTCCTCTAAGAAAGTATACAATCGAACAAGAGGCCTAAAAATTCAACAGTGTTGGAAACCTGCCAAATAGAGCCATATAAAAGCACCTAGGGAAAAGTAAAGATGCTACGTTTTCTACAGAAGTGGACCACCCGTGTCTTTGCTGTGGAAAAGTGGCAGCATGGCAGAAAACTGTCAAGTCATCCACATACAGTGCACAGTTCACAGGTGGCCGAACGGCTGACAATGCCATTGGCAGCGATGGCAAACAGTGACACGCAACATGCTTCCCTGTGGCATACCATTCTCCTGAACCAACTCGAGAGAGTAAGTAGCACCATTGTGAACTCTGAAGGTGCGAAAGGACATAAATTTATTTGTAAATGTAGGAAGCCTTCAGTGAAAACTCCAAACAGACAGCTG
Organism: Clitarchus hookeri; assembly: GCA_002778355.1. NCBI lineage: Eukaryota > Metazoa > Arthropoda > Insecta > Phasmatodea > Phasmatidae > Clitarchus > Clitarchus hookeri. The sequence goes on from NQII01000708.1 coordinate 277,974, forward strand.
TCGCAACACACCATGTTGCCATGTTGGGTCATACATCTCTAGGTAAAAAAGAACAGTAAGGAGTGCTGCACTCGCAGAAAGATAGTCTGTATGGAATCCTGCAAGTTGAACAAAGGACCCACCGCAGAACAATTTTGACAGAAATTGCACTGAAGAGGCAATAAAATCCAGGTCTCAAGGAAGTACATCAGACGTGCATTAACCATACACGCTATGGTCTTACAGACACAGATGGCAAGGGAAATAGGCCAATAGCTGGAAACACCTCCCTCAACCTTCCCCGGTTTCAAAACTTGTACAAGGGTCGACTCGCACCACTTCAAGGGAAAAACACCTGAAGTTCAAATGATATTAAAGACCCCCAGCAAAAACAGTTTCCCGTCGAGTGGGAGGTGTTAACAGAGCATAATGGATATTGTCATGTCCAACAGATGAATGCTTTCAGTGCGATAAAGACTGCTCCAACTCAAGAAGGGTGAAAGGCTAGATGTATTCCTCCTCACCCGAGCGACCAAAATTTACACATACTGTCTCACATGACTGCTTGATGGCTCAAAATGAGGGAATGCAATGCCCACTACTTGAAACATCTGCAAAATACTGACCCAACAAATCTGCTGTGTTTGTCCCATCAGAAACAATACTGTTATTGATCCAAAAGAAGGGAACCTGTGTGCCGACAAATTGTCCGCACAACTTCCAAACATTTTCTCGGATAAACTTACTGATAGTATGTACCGTCAGCGATGAAATGAAGTCTCTCCAGGATTTCCGCCATCTGTCCTTGATGACACGTTGTGCCAGAGCCTGACAGACATGGAAGAGTTCCAGGTCAGCTTGAGAGAGGTGAGCACTAAAGCGTCTGAGCGCACGTCGTTGGGCACAGACAGCATCCCTGTATTAGTCGCTCCACCAAGGAAAATGCCTACATCCACGAGGTGAAGACTGAGGGATGACAGCCACCCTAGCTGACATGACAATAGAGTGGAATAGTTTCACTGCCATATTCACGTCATGGGAAACCTCAGCAGCGAAGTACAGTCAGCTTTCTTAAGTACACACAGAGGTGGTATGGGTAGAGCAGCAAACGACACTCAATCCAATATGACTTTGTAATGGTAAACTGACCAATCAAAGTGGGTGACCAAACCTGGGCTACTGCAGGAAATATCAATACAGGACAAAGTGCCAGTGTGGGTGGTGAAGTGTGTAGGAGTACCAGTGCTCAAAAGGGCAATATTAGAACTAGTGAGCCACGACTCGACTACAGGACTCTGGCTATCCCTGTGGTCAGAACCCCATATCTAATTGTGAGCGCTAAAGTCGCCAATGATCCGAAATGGAGGTGGGAGCCGAGATGAAAGCACCTCAAAGTCAGCTAAGCTGACACGCCGGAGAACACCCTGAACCACCACTGCCTACAGAGCAATGCGAAGGGCATCAGCTTCATGATAAAACAGAAACCTTCACAAGACAGACACCACCACAGGCACTGTCCATCAACACGTTATCCAAGCTGTAAATTGCGTGACCTCGAAGGGAGGCCATATCAGTGAAACAAAATTCAGTTTCCTGAAGGCATATGACTGTGGGGGTGAAGGACACTAGCAGTTATTTCAGTTCTTCAAGATTATTTAAGTAACCACGGCAGTTCCACTGTATAATGGACATGAGTTAGGGAAACAATTATTTAAATTTTCCCCTATATCTGTTGATTACTGGCTTATAGCCCCCTGAGCCTTTGCTAGTATTTTGTAAATCAACATCAATTGCCATCTCAGTTTCTGGCTCCGGTGAGACAGGATGGCGAGCTGTCAAGTCGATGACACAATCCTGTGAATCAGGTTCACTCGCAGGAAGGGATGGAGAGATGAAGTCTTTGGCTTGTCAACTCTTTTTGCAGCAGCTTGCTGACTAGATTAGCTAACAGAAGGTTTTGACAGTTTTTTTTTTCAGTTGGCCCATACTGTGTACCGGCAGTCATACTCCGGGTCGTCCGAACTCCCTGTGGCTTCAGTGTACTCTCAGACACTTCAGTCTCGGTAGCCACATAACATAGACTGTCTGAGTACACGCATCCTTTACTGCTGGTCGAGCATTGGTAACAATACTGTAGTGAACAGCAGGCTTCAGGCCCTGGAGAGCATAGAATCGCTTCCGTGCTTACACAAAGGACACCTTGTCAGTGGCCCGAATTTGTTGAAAAGCTTGCTCCTCCTGGAAGACAGGGCACACTGATCAGACAGGGTGTCCTTTGTTACAGTTCACACACTTCATAGGTTTGCGGCACGGAGGAGCATCTGGATGCGGTGGGTCAGCACATTTCGCACAAGCTGGTGGATTCTGACACTATGCAGATGAAAGACCAAACTGTTGACAGTTGCAGCAACGTAGAGGAGCAGGAATAAATTGCTCAACATGCACATTCAAGTACCCTACTTTGATAACAGAAGGGAGGACATGAACACCAAAAGTCAAGATGAGATTCTATGTAGATGACTTTAACACCATCAGTAGTCTTCAGCACACTGCGAACATCAGTGACATACTGAGTTTGCAGCTCACTTAAGATTTTTTTTCCTGGATATAATTTAAGTCGGGACACTAGATGACGCCCTTGCTTGAGTTGAGGGACACATGGGACTTGACCTCAACAGGGAACTTTGCAGTTACCCTACCGAAAGTCTTCATCTTCAGGAGCCCCCGCGATTGGGCAGCATTCGACGTCTCAACCAGAAGCTCGCGCCTTTCGCAGATCATCTTACAGTCAGCAACAGGACCACCAGCTGCTCCATCAATGACGTTTTGATTGTAATTCAAAGGTAAAAGCGTGCCTGTCGAAAGTGTGCCCTTCTAAACCATGGATAACCAAAAAATATGGCATAGGTAATTTAACAACAGTAGACTGACGCACTACCAAAGTGTACACCAGGGCAAACCAGGGGAAAATCATACATCCTGAGTGAAGCCAGTTTTATTCCTCTACCTGGGAAAACATCTGAGGCTACCCACTATAGAGCACACCCCTTGGTGCCAGTTCAAGGAACTTGTGGTTAAGTGCACCAGCCTCCTCAGTACATTGGTAACATGTCTTCCCAGCAAGTCTAGGTGCATGGGCTAATTGGCCATGACAATCCCTCCTGCCAAGAAGCCACCAGTAGGTGCTGCATGGATGTACATGTACGTGGATATCGGCTCTGCACCTAGATTTGCTTGCTGAACCAGTGAGAAGGGTTCGCTAGACCGTCACTAACAATGGCACCATGTACGGTCACAATTTGGAGGCAGCACTCATTCATGAGGACAGACCCCCATTAGCAAGAAGGACATCGCTTTGGCCTGAGAAGATGCTGTAGAGGGAAGAAATGATGGGAACTGGTGAGATGGAAAGCAAAAGATGACAAAAGAGAAGAGGAAAAAAGAACAATAAGGTGATGGTCCGAACAAATTTCAGATCCCGACCGCGTACCGATGAATTACCTCTTACAACAAGCACGGGGTGGCCGTAGTGGTATTCTAAAACCCTGCCACCTCATTGAGGGGGGGGNGGGGGGGGGGGGATCTAAAGATAATTGTTTATGTAACACCTGTTATGGACACTGCAATGTTCTGCTAACATCTGGAACAAGGTTGTGAGCAGATCTGTGGCACACCTGAGGTGTTTAAAACATGAGTCATTGATTCAATGTGTGCAAGCAGCATTCAGCTTCAAAGGTGGACATTTCAAGCACCTTTTGCAAGAGTGAATCACTGTTGATACACAGGCAGGGCAACAGTGAAACAAACAGGGATGTATAAAGTACAGCTTTCAACAATCAGAACCTTGGAAAACCTTACCTATGGAACTAATAACCCTACGAAATATGTAGGTATGCACTTTTCATTTTAATTTGTATTGTCCACACCCTGGTTACTTCCCACATAAACCAACACATCCTGTGTACGTTTATGTGTTTGTATATCACACCTTGGGAAGAAAATGGCCACAAGTGCAAAACATGAAGTTGAGGTATTTGATGTTATATATTGAAAAATTCTGGCAATTTAAATTTTTAATATATTAATTCTTTTTTTTTTAACGATGGACACAATATTAGGAGCCTTTATATAAAGTATTGCATCTTTATATAACATTAAATATATGTTATTATAGAAATTTTTTTTCACTTGGTGCCATATTGAAATCCAAATTAATCTCCAGTGCATTATGGCTAAAACTATTTCACAAGAAATAAGTATGCTTTATCAAAACTTAACATAATTCTTGAGTTAAACAACTGGAACATTAATTATTAATTTTATTAAAATTATTAGTATAAATATTATACATGAGATTTTAGTCAGAATGCATTTTATGTAGAAAACGTCATTTCAAATACATGGATGGACTTGGGAAACATAATTTTTTTATCCAATGTTTTTTCCAAAATAATTTTTACTTCTTTCCTCTGATTTGACAGAATTTGAAGACTTTATTTGATTTCCTTCACACATGACGAGAAGATCTCTTCTTTGCAGCACTGATTCCTGTGGTTTGTGTGTATGCAGGAGTCAGTTCATGATTATTCTGATGATGGTGTATTAAATTGCCTCAAAACTTAATTTGGGTTTAATATATTTTATTTCTATCCTTAATACCTTTCAGGTTATATATATATCCACTGTGTCCACTTAATTTATTTCAAATGGTGATCCTGTTTTCTCAGCCGACTGTATGACTTGCCCACTAAGCAGGAACACAGATTGGCCCTCCCTTCAATACATGTTTCTTCAGTTTTTCATGAGTGCGTACATATGATTGCCCTCATTTTGTATGTGACCAGTAATTAAAAATGTGCGAGATATAAAAGGAATGAATATTATATGAAATGACAGCAAACATATATAATGAAACACTAAACTGGTTTTTATTTTTTCCAAAACAATTATCGGAATAAAATACAATGGTCTCGCCAACACTATTTCTCTTCAGAAAAGTATTTGTGCAGGAACTAATTTCACTACGGCCACGTTTAGATTAGACTTCAGGCCAAATTAAGCAATGGACTGTGCCAATGCCCATGTTGAATATTAATGATACTCTATGTCTAGAGCTACGTTTGTAGAAGAATTGTGAAGTGTCTCCACTTGGTATAAGGAGGACAGTTTGCATGGCAAAGCACACTGCAATGCACTCCTTTTCTTTGGCTCAATTTGAATCCATTTGTTTGGCTTGTCTACTGAGCTCAAATTCTTTCTGGTGTCTGTCATAACTTTCCTGCATGTTTTCGTTATCAGTGAAATTCTTTCAAGTCTCACAGAAAGAACACTGGTCTTTTTTTAGGTATAAAAAATCTCATTTTAAACTCTGTTACAAAAATATTTCTGTACACAGTAAAATTTTCAAGTTGACATTTTGATTTCTGCAATCTGCAACATACTGTGGAACCGTGTTATTGTGAGTATGACCTATAGTGTCACGTCCGCCATTGCGATAGTTTTTAAATAAACCATCATTTGCCTTATCATTTCAAAGGTACTTAATTTAATTTATAACGCAAATCTGTTATGAAGCCTTTCACTATAGTGATGCGAACATTTGTAAACTCGTATTTTTAAAGTGTTTAAACATGTCTCATTGCAAGTGACATCCACCCATTTGCTATGCCCGGGCCAGCCTTTGTTAGCCCGTGTCGCATGGCGTCACTCGCATCAGATTGAGGCGTGTGGGAAGAGGTGTGTGTGGGTCTTTTAGTGAGGAGTAAGGAGGAGGGGTACGAAAGGGAGTGGTACGATCGGAAGTGGAGCTAATCAAGGACAAGAAAAAGGGGTGGGAGGTACGTCAGATATGGAGGGGAATAGTACGTACTGTTGAATGTAGGAGGGGGCGGCGAGATGCTATCCGCCCACCGTTCCTTCTATGCTAAGGGGGTAGGAAGACTCTGCCACTTGTACGGTAATCGCTTCTCCACCTGGCAGGTGTGTAAGGGGAAAAGCATGATTACGTCCAACAGTTGCTAGACAATGCTACATTGGCCTTCCTTTCATTATTCACTGATCCCACAGGTCAGTAATTTCAGTAATGTCTGCTATTGTTCCGATACTACTGATGAGCACTGACTATCACTGGCACTCATTTCCACATACGCTGGGAAGCACCCTGCATGACGCTATATTGAATACTGAAAACACTGAGTTTACTGATGATACAGAGGTTATGCAGTGTCGGTGAAACATGATTTTGGCGGGCGATTCACGTTGTCTTAGGTTCTTGGAGACATTTAAATAAGCATATGGCAAGATCATTAATTACAAAATAGTCCTTTCTGAAATTCCGAACAAAAGCAGTACAAAAATAAACTCAAAACAGAGTTATATGTTGTTAGAAAAGTTGCCTTTCTGTAGTCAAACAATTATGAATAATTGTTTTTATATGCGTAAGAGTTCTTTTAACCCAAGAGAAAAACAAGATAATTCTTAAATTCATAATTTAATTTCTTTATATATTTTAATGAATAATACTGCTAAGCATTTCGAAAGGAAGTTACTGACGATAAAAATATTTACCACTGTTTACTGTTGGCTGTTCCCTTACTGCTGACGAACACTGATGAACCATCAGTGATTTCAGTGCTCATCAGCAGCAATGGAACACGCCCATTGTTTATGATAGTTTGCGCAGTTTTTTGCATCTTATGTTGAGAGGATTTAAATAGTGAGAATAGCTTTATGTGTTACGGTTTTTGTAAAGCTTAGTTCTGTTTAAATTATGGAGTGTGCTAATAAAAGAAAAACACTTGACATTGAAACAAAGTTCAAAATCATATGCGAGTGCGAGGACGGTAATGTTAGTAAAAGTGAAATTGGCAGAAAATATAACCTTCCACCATCAACACTTTTTAATATCTTGAAAAAAAGGAGAAGATCAAGCATGCTGTTATTTTCATTTCCTTCAAAATATTATTCCTGATTGTCCAAATATTTTTCTATCATACCATAAAACTACATTTGTTTACTTTTGAAAAGATGTGTGTGTTGTTCGTGGGTTAGAACAGAACACAAAAGTAACACCTGTTCATAGTGCCAACCCTTCTCATTATGAAAATTTACCATGTCTACACATGGGACTGGAGGAAGTGTATTACTGATTTGCTGTTTGCTTTGTGAGCATGAGAGAGAGACAAGTGTGGTGTGGCATTCTAAGAGAGGAGCGACAAGGGACGGGAGGAGAAAGGAAGCAGTCAGAGGGGCAAGAGACAGGAGGAGAAAGAGAATCGGGCAAAGGGGCGAGTGATGGAGTAGAAAGTGAAGGGGGCACAGGCAAAAAGTGAGGGAAGTTTAGTGATCTCCAGGCTGTGTGTGTGTGCGAGAGAGAGAGAGAGAGAGAGAGAGAGAGAGAGAGAGAGATAGAGAGAGAGGGAGAGAGAGAGAAGTAGCTCACTGATTGGTGGGCAACTAACTCCCTCATGTCTCTTCCACAAACTTGGAGTAGGGGAAGAAGAATGGAGGAGGAAGCAAAGTCGCGCCTGCTGGTAGTTGCATAATGCCGCTGTCAGACATCTCCATTTTTTTGTATTAACTTGTTGCTGCATATGCGTAGTTTACGGAATTCATTAAACACAGGATGTACAAGGGCAAATACACTAACAAAAAAATTATGGGGCATGGTAAATTTTGTTATAACAATAACTCACTACAGCAATAATTTATTTTGCCATTTTCGACTATCATTATAACGTGGTTCCACTGTAATATCTAAGGAGATCTGCAATTGTTATAAAGCCGCTTATGTATTGGCGAGATTTTTGCTGCCTTAAGTAATGAGATTTAATCATAGGTATTGTAGTGATATGGTTGAGAATTCATTTTTTAATGTTTCGATCTAATGTTATGAGATTAAGGTACTTTCCCCGCTTGTCAGGTTCTACAAAACCGTCATGTTTCTTTATTAAATTTCTTATCATTTTGTCACCCATATCTAAAATAGCCATACTGTATATTTCGCAAACTGTCGGCTTCTTCCCATTTACTTCAAAATAGTGTCTATTATTTAGCACTCTGGGTGTCTTATCTGTAGGCTTAACTCTTCGATATTAAGATTTACAGTAGTACTCTGTTATAACATTTCTCATAGGAACCAAGAAACACCAGCCATATGAGAGAAAACTTCATAAGAGGTTAGTTTTATATTGAAAACACGATTCTGGGCCAAGACAAGGTAGCTTATTAAGCAGGAAAATGTTATAGGAGGGGATGTTATAACAGGTACCACTGTATTATAATCAGGTGTTTTACGATGAACGCTCTTTGAGAATTTAAGTTGCCTAAGCCCCAGTTTTTGTCAAACATAGATTTCCTCTTTTCAGAACCAATGTTTTTACACTTGTGATCACAGTTTCTTTCATAGCCTAATTTCATAGAACGTACAGACACTATGCTAGCTTTGCAATCAGGGTACTCTAGGCTTATGTTCCAGTTATGTTTCGCCTTGCTTTTTTCCCACTCTTCTGTGTTATAATCTGTTTCTGAACTTCTTGGGAAATAAACTTTTGTATGGTTCAGTTGGCTCTTCCACTCTACCTGAAAATTTTAAGGAACAGCGTAAAGTAAAAATCTTTATACATGCAAAGGTATACAAAATACAGTGAAATCCTCTTAAGACATTTCTGAAAAAGTTGGAAAATTTAGGATTATCAACCAGTAAATGATATTGCATGGGTCAAATTGTGCCTGCAAAAAAAGAGGTACAAAATTATTAGGCTTCTTATGAAGAAAAATATATTAACAGGAAATTTCTTACAAGGATTTTTCTGTATAATCTCTATATATATAAAATTAAGACCTGCTAAGAATAGGTTACAGGGTTCGAAAGTACATTGGACACACATGCATGCATGTGCACAGACAGGCGCACACACAAACACATACACATACAAGAGATTGCATACATGTTGTTAAGTTTTTTAACTTTACATGTATACATTTATTGTTGTATAACAACAATCGTACATAAAACAGTAACTTGTTTTTCCAATGTCTCAGGCCATATGACACTGAAACACTTATAACTAGAGATGGGTCCCAACCCCATTTTACAGATATTACCGATACCGATACTTTGTGGCCAATCCCACAGATAGTGCCAATACAAATAATTTAATTTTGAATTTTTTATATGGTGTCTGAGAGCATCAAGACTTTAGCCACATTGGGAAATATGCACTTTTCACAGTTTGCAAATAGCTTTGTGGGGAGCCATCTTAACATTAAAATACTCGCAAACTTCACTTCTTCTGTTTCCTTCCACATCAGATTAATAAGTATGCAGACTTACAGGTTCATTTTTTTCATATTTGGCTAATAGGTCCAACTTAAGTTCACGCATCCATTATTTGCACTAGATGCACAGTGAAATTGTGACGTATTTTATTACAGGTCATATGACTAATGCAATTATAGAGTTTTTATTAACACGTTTTCACTTTAACAGTTTTTAAAATAGACACCAAACGTTTACCTGGTATTTTCTCTGTAATGCAATATTTCAAATTGATTTGTTAAAAACATTTGTAGGCCTAACTATTATAAATGACTATGTAAAAGAGAATGATGCATATTTATTATTGCCAAGAGATTTGTTTTGTCTTATAAATAAAACAATTTCTCTTGTTCTAGTAACCTCTGGTGAATTAAGAAAAGAAACTGGATTTCTAATTTCTTTAATTGCACATTCAGATCGAATCATTGAGCAAAACATTATAAAAGTTGTTTACAAACTGTCTAAAATCTTCACTTCGGAACATCCCGTAATAGTGACAACCCACTACAGTGTAAAAAAACTATTGAAATTTTAGGACACCAATGTGATCAAGATGGCGCCATGATTTCAATTGCGAGCATGTATTTTATGCTACATGAACTCAACTCCTTTGATGACCATTCACTGGCAATATTTTGTTCACAATGAAAAACGTATACGTATTTGACGTTCGTATAAAACATGTATATGTTTGACATTTGCATAAAAAATGTACATGAATGACAATGGAAATGTGGTTCACAGTGTATTCTACTTATATTACATCCAGCAAATCATATACTAATCTTAATAAATTAAATTTTTGTCATAATTTCATAAAAGAAAAAAAAAAAAACTATTTGACCTACATGCTTACACTTACGACTAAAATTTCGCCAATTCGTACGACTCAATACGCTGAGATGGCCACAATTTCCCAATTTTGCAATGTGTCACTCTGTGAGCGATAGATCAATGTATGGTTGTATTTTTTTTTTTGCAATTGTTTGTAGACATTAACTTGATAGAAAACGTGAAACAATGAATATTATAGCAGTATAATGTTATTTTTACAAATGAAGTTTTACTACCTTGAAAGAAGATACTAGTGTTATAAGTTGAATTGCATTTTATTTTACGAATTTCACCAGGTACAGCTTATATAGAATTAAATATGTAGCAGCACCAAAGCCAGCCACATCTGTTTTCATTAAGTAATTTCACATCACGTGTTACTAAAAGATAAAAATAAAATCTAGAAACTAGTTTTTTGGTTGCAAAAATAGCAAGAAGTTACTGATAACTAATGAGCCTACTTTCCTCTACATGGGTGTAAATATATTTTAGTGCAGTTCTTAAAAGCTTAGATGTTAACTACTCATTGGTAACAATATCATTAGTGATGAATCAAGAAACATGTCAAACATTACAAAGACAATTGAAATCCACAAGTGACACCCAGGATTCGAATTCAGAAAAATATCATAAATTTAAGCTAGCTTCCAATCAACTGTATCGCAGAGGTTGGATTTGGAGAATCAACTTCAGATGTAATCAGTCTAATGTTTTGAATAACAGGATTTACTAACCTGAAATATATGTTTTCATGGCCAACCATTTTGAAAATAAGTGTGTGAGCTACTAAATACACATCAGTGTACATGACCTACCATAGCGCTACTTGTTTGAAAAATTTGGTGGAAATTGGTTGGTTGGTAAAATTGCTTAAAAAGAGGCTGTGTACATGATGTTTCTAGTAGATACTGTCAGCATAAAAAGTTTGATTCAAATTGTTAAATAGATATGCCAAACACATCAAAATATTTATATGGTCTCCATTTTGCAAATCATTGTCTGACCAAATTTAAGCCATATAACTTTACATGGCCTTCTGTAGGTGTGCAAAATCTGGTGAAAATTAGTTTAATTAATCCAAAAATATGGCGAAATGTTTAATTTATTCACCTGACGCTTTTTTGCAAAAACTCCTGCAAAAGAGGATCTCTGTGTGCATAAATAATGCTTCTAATTAATGCTGTTTGTATACAAAAATCGGTTGAGTTTTGTTGAAACATTTCATGTATATAATAAATTAATCTAAATTATTTACATAAACCCCATTAAATTTGCCTGCCAGATATTACACATGCTAATTTACATACCCTATTGTAGCAATACTTGCATGAAATTTTGGTATGAATCGGTTGATTGGTATTCGAGATATGGCATAAAACCCCCATTGTTAATGTGACAAATCATAAATGGAGGACAAAAAGGTTATGTATTATCACATTCAATGATTGTCATAGATACAATTTACAAAGTTAAATTTAAATCTTTTGCATAGTTTCGTAGATATAGCACACTAACCTAAGATGTTTGTATAGGCGCCATTAAGAAAATAATTGACTTGCACACATAAAATATACAGGTAAATTAATTTCGCCTACCACCACAGTACAATTTATTCAGCAAATATGAAAGAAATCGGTTGATTGTTTCCCTAGATATGGCATAAAACTGTATTCGTTTATATGTGACTATCTTACAAAATGGCAGAGAAATGAGGCATAGCATAGACAAATTTGATGGATATAATTTATACTGTCAGCATACAAAGATAAGTTGAAATTTGTTGTGTAATTTTGTAAATAAAAGATTCTGGGCTATAATGTTCATATGGCCACAATTTCAAAAAAAATATGTCAGACACACTCAAAGTTTATAAGTTTACATGGCCTGCCACAGTGCTACTTGATTGTCAAATTTGGTAGAATTCTGTTTTTTCCAGAGATACCACGTAATTTTAATTTGTCATGCGATACTATCTTACAAAATGGCGGACAAGAGATTTTGTGTGGTCACATTTGATGGTTGTAGTATATACAGCCAGCATACAAAGTCTGATTGGAATTAATTACACTGTGTTGATATAACATGCAAAAATTAAATAGCTATACAGCTGCAATTTTGATAATAAGTGTCAGACATACCTAAAAAATATCAGTTAACATCACCTAGTGCAGTACTATTTGACCTAATGCAGTACTATTTGTTTGCTATATTTGGTAGGAATAGGTCAATTCTTTCCCAAGATATGATATAAATATTTATTTGTGACACTATCTTACAAAATGGAGGACATGTATACATATTTGATGTTTTGGAGATATATATATATACTGTTAGCATACAAAGTTAAGTTAGAATTTATTAAATGGTTTCGAAGATATAGCATACTATGCTAAAATAGCTAGATGGCCACCATTTTCAAAATAAGTGTCCAACATACTTGAAACATATTTGTACATATAAACTACCAAAGTACTACTTGTTAGCCAAATTTGGTAGTGATCTGTCAATTGTTTACAGAGATATTACACAAAAACTTTATTAATTCATGTAGCGCTATCTTGCAAAATGGCAGACAAAAGTGGTTGTCTTTGGCTTATATGTTGACTGTAATAGATACAGTCAGCATATGTAATTTGGTTGAAACTGGTCAAATGGTGTGGTTGTTATACTAAATATACTTAAAATATTTATTTGGCCACCATTTTAAAATAATTAATAAGAGCCTATTAAAGTTTAATGACTTATATTAACCTGCGTATTATTTACGTGCAAAATTTTGCAAAAAATTGGTTCAGTAGTTTTAGATATATAATATAATGTTAAAGATTTATTTTTCATGTAGTGCTATTTTACAAAATGGTGGATCTACAAGATTCACCAACAAAATCAATGCTTATACTTTGAGCTGTCAGCATATATTTGGTTTAAATCGGTTGAATGGTTTACAAGATGACATATCACCCTAAATTAAAAAAAATTACCGCCATTTTGAAAGTAAGTGCCATCATTAGTCAAAAACTATAAAATTAAAGTGTCCTTACTTAGTACTATATGTGTACAGAGTTTGGTGAAATTCAGTTAACGTGTTCAAAAATATGATAATTAAATCATTAGGGTTGATGAAACAATTTTGTTGAACCATGGCTGATTGTAAGATACCAATTTTGGGTTTATCAGTTGATGTATCAGTATTGGTCCATCCCTACATATAACTATGCAAGCGTGTTTATTCCTTACAGTAAGACCATTTTCTTTTTTTAAAATCGGAAGTAAGCTAAAAACACACCACATGAGTCTCGTGTTATTTTTAATCTATAACACTGTGTGTGTAAGCACTATAAAGGATTAACACTATTAATAGTGTTTTATTCAAGATTTTTGTAATAGTCTATATTTATTGCTAATGTATCATGAGACAACCCCAATCACATTATTTTATGTTGACCTCTCTTTTAGAAAGGTTTCTACAGAGTTGTAACTAAATAAATGTAATTTTACTTACTTCCTACTGTGTCAGTTAAGACTTCAGCTCCATCTGTTGGTTTATCATTTGAGGTTGTGTTTTCTTGGCGCCTAACTCGAGGATCATCTATATAATCGTCTGAACTGCTTCCTTCAGCTTTGCAAGATTTGTCTACATCACTGTCATGAAACTCACTTCGGGAATCTGAGCAATCCTGGAATAAAAAACTATAAAAAGGTTTTTAAAAAGCCGTGAAATGTTCTTCTTCCAATGCATTTTTAAATAGTAACTAAATACAATGAAAACAAATAAGATATATTACCTGATTATTTATAGATGCAGCTAATGCTTTTATGAATTCTGTTCTTGAATTGTATATCTTGCATTCTTTGATAGCTACACAAAAGGCTAATGAGAAAACTATGTAACGATGTAAAAAACAAAAATGCACCAAAACAAAGAGCTAAGGAATACTTTTGTCATGTGTGCCAATGTCCCAAAATTAAACATACCACAATAATGAAGTAAATGCTTTGGTCAGGTTTACCAATGTCATGAAATTAAATATATATGTAATCTACTCTAAATGGCAATAAGCACAAATTTTGCTTTATAAAAATACAAAAATGGAACAGCATCATACACATTTTGATGGAATATGGCCATCAAAGAGATATGACCATGTAGAATTAATAGGTATATTTGAATTAAAGCAGTAGCAAACGTACACAATTACCGCCTGCTCCCAATATTTAAACTACCACAAGTGGCCGTATAGAAAAAAATAGAATTTTTTTCTTTATTAGGCAGCATTGTCAATCATGAAATTTTTGCAATCGTCGCCCTCTTATTCTCAAGGGGTGAAATGTATATGCATCGTGGACCAGAATTAATATGCCAAACTCATAGGGCTACAAGTAAGGTTCAAAAAGAAAAAAATTTATAATATGGAACCTAGCGTCGCAAAACTTTCCTTCTCCCCCAAAAAATATGAATGAAGTTATAGAGGCAGGTAAGCAACAAGCATCATTCAAGGTGTAATGGACGCATGCATGGAGGTGGTCTTGGCTGATGGCATGTTTGTATGTGCTGACACTTGGTTGGTGAAGCATGGCAGGCTTTATGTAGGCAGGGCTGATGGACATGAACCTTGTGAATGGCAAAACAGATAGCAGTTTATGGGCAGCAGAGGTGTAGTTACAATCTGAAATATTCAGATGCCTTCAGTTTATCTGTAATCCATTCCTTGTTTATCAAGCACACCACTGGGCTTCAATACTTAGTGCATGTATTGGATTAAAATATGCTTGTGAACTATGTGTCCCTGTAACTTCACTCACACCTAAGGGGGAGAATTAAGGTTTGTGACCCCCTGGTTCCTTATGTTGATCTCTCCCTTTTGTACCCTCCTTTAAGCCCTGTATGTTTGGCACATGAATTCTGGTCCATGGTGTGTGTATGTATAAAGGTTATTTAAAACAGATGGGTGCTACTGACAGGATATATAGTATGTAATTTGTGAAGGAAAAACCATTAGCAAACATGACTGATTCAGCTGCCCCTCTGCATAATTGTCCTCGAAAACTAGGACGACTTGCAATGGCAGATGGAGTATGAATGGTAGATACACTGCCCAGTGCGTGTGGTATGATACAGGAAATGTTCAAAGTGTGCACCATAGCAATAAACACAGCCATGCAGTGGTCTTGCAATGGATGATTGCACACTCTTAAATACATCGTGGCTGGCACATTATGGTTGTCCACTGATTCCCATAGACACTCATAAAGGCATAAAATGTCTTTTCCTTAGGGTGTCGTTGATTTGCAAATGTGTTCATGTACAAACGTTTTGCTACCACACTATTACAGTTAGCACATCCATACATTAAATTCATATCTGTCTTTCGTGCATAAGTGTATACCATTTCCTGCTAACCCACATACCTGGCAATACCACACATCCACCACTATAACCTACTGTGCAAACACAACTGGTCTGGCTGGCACACTTCTGCAGCATACTTCAGCATTGCCAGTGTCCGGAATGCATACTCCATCAGTCATAGCAAGTCCCACTAGCTTTCGAGAGTGATTACGTGGAGGGGAAGCTGAATTGGCCATATGTTTGTTAATTTTTACTTCATATATCACGTACTTCTCATCCTGTAGGCAGCACCCATCTTTTTTTAAAACAATATCTGTGTATATATAAATGTATATATATACACACACACACACACGGAGGTGACAAAAGTCATGGGATAGCAATATGCAAATATACAGATGGCAGTAGTATCGCGTACAAAATGTATACATGGCCAGTGCATTGGTTGGGCTTTCATTTGTAGTCAAGTGATTCACGTGAAAAGGTTTCTGACCTGATTATGGCCGCACGACAGGAATAAACAGACAACGCGGAATGGTAGTTGGAGCTAGACGCATGGGACATTCCATTTCGGAAATGGTTAGGGAATTCAACATTCCGAGATCCACAGTGTCAAGAGTGTGCCGAGAATACCTCATTTCAGGACTAACCTCCCACCATGGACAACGCAGTGGCCAACCGCCTGCACTTAATGACCGAGACCAACGAAGCAACAATGGGTGAAATAACCGCAGGAATCAATGTGGGACGTACGACGGACGTGTTCGTTAGGACAGTGCGGCGAACTTTGGCTGTACTGGGCTATGCCAGCAGAAGACCGACTCGAGTGCCTTTACTAACAGCACGATATCGCCTGCAGCGCCTCTCCTGTGCTCGTGACCATATAGGTTGGACCCTAGACGACTGGAAAACCGCGGCTTGGTCAGATGAGTCCCGATTTCAGTTGGTAAGAGCTGATGGTAG
>NQII01000708.1:295007-334111 GCA_002778355.1 Clitarchus hookeri
TATATAGACACACACAGCATACTTGTGGAGCACAAAAAAGGAAAGACACAAAAATTTTTATAGAAAAAGAAGTTCAATTCATAAATTTTTTTTTACTGCCAAGCAATACTTTGCTCCCAAAATTATTATAAAATACAACATATATTTTACAAAGAAAACACAAATCATGCACTGTATGTGCAGGGATTTTAAGTATACAATAATGTAATTCATTTATGATGTTGCACAGAGCATAGTGTAATTCGAGCACTTCAAGTATAGCCTAGCTTTCACATGCACCATGTGGGTAGCACAACATGATGAGTGGTGCACAGTATGTCAGCTGTGTAGCTTCCACTGCACGCTGACCTGTATTGGAGATGACAGTGTGGGTAGGAAGTTTAGAATGCAATGTGGTAAAGACAACAGGACATAAAACAAGGCAAATAAACTGTAATTTATGGTATTCCCCATTAAAAAAAACTACCCTTGCAATAGAAATGCAAAACCTAAGGTTACTTTTAAAACAGAAATGCTAAAACACAAAAAACTGTGGAATAAATTTAATTAATTTTTTCATTCCAAAGTTCTTGACAATCATAATGAATTTTACAGAAATGTAAAAACTCTGCTCTCTTACTATCAGCTGCATTCTCGTTCAGTCTCAATAAATTGGGATGAAAAGTTTCAAATTGCTGTATACAGGCGTGTTTAAATTTTCCTTAAACACACATGCTCAATAAAATTTATAAAAGTTTAAAAATTCAAAAATATAAATTAATTTTGTTAACATATACACATTTGGTATAAAAATTGGCCAGAAATGTTGAACTGTGCCTTTCTGAAAAACTATTCAATTTTTTCGTTTGACTCCAGAATTAATGATTTTGTTTATAATACATCTAAGTTTTCTTAATGAGAGGGTGTTGGCAGAGCTTCAATTGTTTTTGTTGATGTCCCGCACAGTTTGTATCCCAACATTGCAGCTGTCTTACTCGGGTCAATTTTTTTTTATTATTCCTAACTTTTGCTTTGCAGGAATGTTGTGAAAAACATAATGATGCAAACAACAAATGTTATATTTTACAAATGAAACACTATGAATTATTCTGTGTTCAGTGAAAAGTAAACCACATGCCCAAGCTAGTGGTTAATTTGCAACTGGGATTGAAGTAAGAATTGAGATGGATGTAACCAGAGAGAAGTGCATTAAGGGGTGGAAACGATAACTCACACAGGTCTTTGTGACAGGCTTACAGTTTAAAGTGACAAATATCCTTTCATAAGGCACTCAATTAACATACAGGACAAGGTTGCTCAGGATACAGATAATGTTGCAGCATGACTTTGTCACAATGCAAATTACAGTACGGTGAAAAAAATCACTGGGATAAACCAAAAAATGGTTAAGAGGAGCACAAACGAGAGTGTACTGTGCGAGTACACACACACGTGCACATCCACCCACACACCGGGTGATTCATATCAGATGGGACTCACTTCACTGGAAGAAAGAAGATATGGAAACCATTGAAAAAGTTAAACAGGTGGCCTATTTAACCACCACCACCACCACAACCACCACATCTAACACCCCCACAGCTGCAAAAACCAGAGCACTGCAGCTGCTGCCACCACTAGCACCACCAGCACCACCAACATCACAGCTGCCAACAACACCACCACCGCCCATGCCCCCAACACCACCACCACCACACTTCCTTCATATTAATAAATATTATGTGGATGACAGTAATATTATGACTAATATGGTGAATGTTTTTAACACAAACTCTGCAGTTCACAGGAAAAAATGTAAGGATGTTCCCATTTTTCGTGTTTATCTATGATCAGAGGGTGGTTTAGTCTTAAGGGCCTGGTATCCTTGGCGGCCGGCAGGTAGAATTGATAAGTGTCGCACCTGTTGGTGGACATTAGAGACAAAGCTTCAAAGTTCTCTTGTTTGTTCAGCTGTCTGTCGAAAGATGGCGATACCAGCGACAAGTATAAGTAACAAAACACAATCGCCATTCTAGGAATGCACGTGTCTGTTTTCCAGGTAACATAGTCCCGTTGAGGAAGATGTCTTGGGGGGAGAAAGGTTGGAAGCAGGCAGCGTGGAGCTAAGAGTCTACTTACACTCTGCGATGACACACAACACGATGACCTTCACCGCACCTTCCCCGTTCAAATTCAGTACACACTTTTACACCACAAATCTCCCGTTATAAAATAATCAGTGTATAAAAAATCTGCCAATTTTTAATAATTGGGTACATAAATTCAAATGACAATATTGTTGTTCTCATATTCAACACTAGCTAAAATATTGTGTAATTTATTTTGGCTGTGTGGTCAGGACGGATAATTGACTATGGTCAACACACCGAACTGCTATCTCACCTAAAATTCAGCACGTTATAACCTAGTGATCTTATACTTATATGAAACAATTGTTACCAGTTTTTAAAACGTTCTGCACACAACTGTGCTAAATAGATTCAAACTGCATTATTTGCAAGAGAAGCCATTTTTTCCAGCTTGAGTTGTAATGGATTGTGTGTTTTATATATATATATATACATTATATATACATATGGCATGTATGTGTAATGTATACCCACAGAGCAAGCATCTGTATTTTGCAAGGAATATTTCAGCTTCATCTACGGACTTTTTTTTTTGCGTATACTGCACATCTCTTAGACATTAGCGGTGTTCTAAACAGATAAGAGCTCACTATTTAGGTAAATAAATTGACAGTTGACCAAATTAGAGCCTAAATATTTGATGATTTACAGTTGAAGTTTGCTGAGGTGGAGTAGCAACACTAAATTATTTAATAACTCGTAAAGTCATCTTCTGTTGTTTATTAACACATCACATATATGGTGCATTTCGGCTGAAATCCAATAGAAGTCTATGCCATATTTAATAAAGTGCACGGTAGTAATGGTAATTAAGGATCCCCATGTAATTTTGTGTGCAAGTAATACCTAAATAAGATTTTTATGCCATATTTCCAAAGCCGAAAAAGATAACTAGATATTATTTTAAATAAAATTTTAATTACAGAAAATGATGAAGTAATGAAAAAACTAATTTTTTCTACAGAAAAATATGATTGTATATTTGGAAACCAGTAGTTTCCAACTCAGTCGCGTGTAGTGCTGTGACGTTCGAATTCATCCACCCTAAATCCCCAAATTGACGGATTGGAACTCGCCTTTTGTCATTCAAACTTAACGATTGGCCCGCCCGTATTATTTGTGTTTGATAACGTAATGTGATGTCAGAGTATTATCTAAGAAGGTATACGATTATTATAGGTCTTTGTTATCTTTATAAAAGTTTATTAATATATATTAACACTTTTAAATAATATGAATTGTGATATGTATTTTGAGAAAAAGGAATTTCCTTTTACAATTTCATATCTCCTTAATTAATTTCTGAACTTTCCGTTACAGGGGCCACATAATGTGGTAGTCGGATCGCTAGTCTTCCACCAGAGCGATCTGAAACGCCAATTTTTGCATGTGAAAAATCTGGCGGATGTTGCCATTGCCCAGTGGGTTTTCTCGCGGTAATCTCTTTTCCCCCAGCAAAGCATTAACAATATGCTGGAAGATTTCGGTCAAAAGTAACTCCTGCAATAATATTGCAACCTAAGTTACATACAATAAAATAAATGTGGGAAGGGGCAGCCAAATGTCAAACAGAAATTTGTTACATTACATGTATTAGTTAGATTAGTGACTGAGGCCGTGTTCTAATTGGTTTGGAAGAATTTCGCGTTTCGTAATTTGTAAGGTTTCCTATGTAATACATCGACATTCGCCTGTTGGAAATGCAATGATGCTATTTGTATTAACATTTTATATATAAGTGTAAAAGCATAAGTATACAATTAAAAATACAGGAATCCATAAAAACAATTCATATTTTTGTATGAACATTTTATGGGACTGTTTTGTTTGAAATAAGCAAATCTAAAATAAGTGACACGTTAAAAATATTATTAAAAAATAGTAATAAAGTGAATTTTACATAAACATATAACAACTTTCTTCATAATGACTGTGATACACGTTTATTTATCATAATAGCTTAAATGTATGAACATCTTAAAATACCCTCGCATGGAAAACTAACAAGGCACAGCTTTGAAGTTGACGAAATGCAAAACGCAAATTGCAAAAATATGTCACAGATTTTGTACACAGCGTTGGGTCACATGACTATTTTGTTAACAAAAAGTGCCAATTGTAACACTGCCTTAGATCATAGTGGGAAATCTATTGGAGTTACATTATTATGAGCAGTGTTCTTAGAAATTCAGATTAAAATATTTCATAGTTTAGATGTCCCTAGCATCTTAGCATTTTACTGTTTATTTATTAACATCCTTTTCAGTGCACATCGACATTGATGGATTTCAAATTGTTACTTATATTTTAATTTATATAATACTTAACATGAACGATACATATATCAAGAAAGATGGCATCTGAAAATACAATAACAAGTACATTCATTAAATCAAAGCTGTTTTACATTGCAAAGTCTATGTTTATCTATTTATTAATGTATTTACTTATTTAACTTTACTTATTGAGGATAGACATTACAAATGAAAACACACACACACAATTGGAGATGGGATAAGAAATCGGCCTTGGTTCCAAGCAAGGATTGGTTACATTTGCCTGGAGTGATTTTGGAAAACAATGGAAAACAGAAATCTGGGTGACAGGACCAGGACTCGAACCTGGGTCCTAACAAATGCGAGTACAGTGTTTTTAAAACTGAACCACATTGTTCTGTGCTCATTAAATTATTCTAGAAAATGTGCTCTTACTCGTATATTAGCTACATTTTATAATTGTTCAACTATTGTCACTATTTCTTGTTTTGTCTTGTAATTTATTGAAGTTAACACCCATAAAGAGCACACTTTTGTTGAAATTTGTAGAGCCAAAAGCAATACTCGTGGCCAAGAAATATAATCAATTAAAAAATATTTTTTGTTCATTTTACTGTGATGAATATTAACTTTATTTACAGACAATATTTTTCGTATTTCCCAAAATTATCCTTACCGCTAATTTTTTAATTTTTTTTTTGTTATTCAAAAACTCTACAACCTTCACGGACACTCCAATATTCAATCATGAAAGATCAACAGCATACAGAAAATACTCTTAGTACATAATCATATGCATTTTACTTAATTTCCATTTATCAAGCGGTAACAAACACAATACAATTCTGATAAAAATTCAACTGTGTTTTCCTACCAATTTAAATAACTAATACGAAATACGCCACACATTTTATTTTCTTCTAGGGCCTTCTTTTATAGTCTATGAAACTTTTCTGGAAGTCCATAGGATGAGATATCCAACAAGACGACCAAAATGGCCCCGCTTTAATAATAACGTGATAGTGTTTTTGTGCTCTTTTTCGGGTGACATAATGAAAGAAAATCATTAATACTAAATTTTGTAATTTTAATTTTAATTTGTATATAGGATAGCAGCTGGCTGTTAAAGGGTGTAATAAATTAAATAGAGGCAGTTATTTATAAGGAATCACTACAAAAATCTTGAAAAGACTATTTCAATTGAAAGAGTGTTCCTCTGCAATTCTTTTAACGAAAAAAACTGCGCCTTCCGCCAAAACGATTGATTTCCGGCCAGGTCACCTACAATTTTTCGCATGTGAAAAATATGGTGGAAGTTGCAGTTGGTCTATGACATATGACAGATACTCCAGTTGCTCACACAATTGCATTCGGTCGCTGTTCCAGCTTCACCTTACTTCTTCCTCATTGGTGCCACTATAAGATCTACATAAGTCCAGGATTCTCACTCCCTTCGAACCGATGATAAGATCTTCCCTGTAATTATCTATATAATTGGGATGTATGAAAAAATATCCAAACTGCAGGGGTATCTCCCCACCCCCCTTATACCAAACAACCATATAACATAAAAATAACACTATCAATGGTTTTATATAGGCTATATGAATAATAAAAAAAATAAAATAACGTTAGCTTTGGAATGATGCTGCATCGACCAGAAAAACGTCCAGGTAGAGCAGGAGAACGCCAAATGACGCGTCACAAAGGTCGCTTCTCAGGTAATCCTGCACAGCTGGGTTGCTGTGAATCACTCTGTACCATTACAACTACCTCTGCTTGGTACACAACAGCATCGTTGGCTAGCTGAGATGAAGCAGTATGTTGGTGCACATGTATCTCCGGTGCTGCTGCGCCGCCGCTTCGTAGTACTATGCTGACAATCGGCCAATGCACACATGCAGTTATTTGCCTTAGATGTGAGATTGACGATGTTTTCAAATAAAGAACCCTTCATATAAGATGTGGAGAAGCATAAAGAGTTTTAGGAAAAATGACTTGGAAGAATTCCACAAAAATATCAGAAAACAAAGCTCGTGGATTTCCATTTGCAGACAGTTTTGCAAAGGATCTGATGAATAGGAAAAAAAAAAAAAACCTTTTGAGTAAATCCATTACCATTTAACATTGTTGAAGTTTATGAGTGCATAATACTTACACAAGAATATGTGATTGAAATATAACAAAAACGGAACAAAGAAACATTGTTACCGTATTTTGTTGTTTGGACTTTCCTAATAAATATCACAAAACAAATTTTTTTAATTTTTTTTAAAACAATTATAAAATTTTTGCATTTATAAAATTACCTATTTTATCCGATTGAGTTTGAAACTAAAAAATAAACAACTCTATTTGATTTTTACTGTTGAAATAGGGCTATCAGTCATTATTTTAATAATAAAAATAAATTTAAGAAATTGTTATTTGGCGGTGATCAAAAAAGTAAAAGGCAACTCGTTACACAACCGACATCAGCCTGCATGTTTTTTTTTATTTCATTTAGCTATATTGAAGAGCCTTACCGATTATTTATTACAACCATTGCATACTCGCTGTATCTCCGAGGTTTTTCAGTAATAGCATGTGTTATACGTCATCAATATCTATAATAAACTTGTGTACATGGTACGCAAAAATTAATAGTTTAATTAGATACTGCTTGCCGATCTCTTTTGTAAGAATAGTTCAGTCTGTGCAGTATTTATGCGCAGCATGTGAACAGATGTGTAAAAAATTAGTAACCGCTTTGCTGTGAAATTCATATGACAAAAATATAGACTGTGTAATATTTACGTCATAACCAAAACTACATTTTTCAAAACCAGTGCTGTACACGTGATGAACATTTATAAATAGTGTTGTATTTGTCGGCAGCGAATGAAACGCAACTCTGAATCAATCTTTGACTGTTCATTCGGCATAGTTACATTCGCTCCAATTACCTATATTTTTGATAGTAATTCTAGTAATCTATAACACCACTAGTTATTTAAGAATACTGGTTAGATAGCTATTTAATATCTTCTGTGCATGGGAGAAGTTGTAAAGTAGTTCTACATACTCGTAAGTTTAAAATATTCAAAATTTATTTTTGTTTGAAAAAAAAATTTGCTTTGCTTTGAAATTTTTGGGATTGTTTTTAGGGATGAAAATGCTATGAGTAATGCAAATGCAAAATGCAAAATGAAACTGCAAAAATTTTAATAATCCTAACCTAAAAAAAATTACATAAGAGTGCAATTCCTTCCGAAGGAATTTATGTATAGAGACATTAGCTGAAGAAGGGCTAGCTAGAGTTGTTATTGTCAGTCGTCATTACATTTCCCAGAACTGCTAGTCTCCTTGCCAAGTCATGGCTTACAGGCAACNCCCTCAAACAAACAAACAAACACCAACACCCACGGAATACCGATACTCGTTCTCACTGTTTGCTCACTGTGCTCTCTCTGCCACCCTCTCCCAGAGGAAATGCTTGCACGTAAGGCCTTCACCGAGTTTGGACAGTGGCCACAGAGTGAAGAGGGCACCACTTTCCACTAACCTTTTTTTGCTAAAAACCTGTTTTCCGGTCAAATTTCCACCAGCTATTATTATTACTAGATACTCAAGTCACTAATTGAATCTATGTGTATTCCCTCATGATTTGCGGTCTTTAGTTTATTTGTGCTCTCTTTAGTTTGTCTGTAGTAGTAATTTCAAACGCGCGTCGAGATTTCAAGTTTCGAGAAGCACAGGAAGGAACTGTTTTCGTTGGGTTACAAATTAAAAACATAACAATAAGGCACTTCAAAGTGTAGAATACTATCCCCTTACGAGTAACAAATTACTCTCAAGGTTTAATTAACTATATATACATCACAAATAGACTACTGTAAAAAAAATATTTATTCATTAAAATTGATGACTGGGGCCAAGATTTGTGGTTTAATTAATGCATATTTCATTTACAAAACATAAGATTTAATCTTTATCACAAAAAATTATTTTGCAATTAATGGTTCCGAAAATGTGGCAAAATATTCAATTTTCACACATGGCACCATTTTACAAAAAAAACCCAGAAAAAAGTATCTCTGTATGCATAATTGATGCTTTTAATTAATACAGTTAGAGAAAAAAATTTAGTTGAATTCGTTGAATTCTTTGATAAATATAACACACTAACTTTATTTATATTAATGCCATTTTAAAAAAAGGTCTGCCACACCTGAAACATTAAAATTTGCATGCCGTACTCTAGCACTACTTGTTTGTAAAATTTGGTGGTAATTGATTGATTGGTCCCTCAAGATGTGGCGCAAAAACTAAATTTTTTTTTCATGTGACAATCTTCATAAATTGAGGACAAAAAGGTAATGTATTAGTTGTCATAGATACTACCAGTATATACAGTCAAGTTATAATCAGTTATGTAGTGTCATAGATGAAGCACACAAAGTTAAATTGTGTATATATAGCTGTCATTCTAAAAATAACTACCTGTCCCACTTATATAATTTAAAATGGCCTACCATAGTAAAAGTCTTTGCCGAACAAATTAGGTAAGAATCAGTTAATTGTTCAGAAAAATATGACAAAAACTATATATTTTAATATAAGGCTATCTTACAAAATGGTGTAGAAATTATGCTTTTTATAAACACACAAGATGGTTGTAATCGATTTGGCCAGCATACAAAGATAGGTTGAAATTTATTTTGTTGTTTCGATATAGCACTAAAATGGGTATAAAACCAGCATTTGGAAAATAAGTGCCATGCCCATATGAAACATACCAGTTTACTACACCTGCCACAATACTACTTGTCTGCTAAAGTTTGTAGGAATCAGTTAATTGTTTCCCAGTGATGACATTAAAACTTTATTTATTCATGTAGCTATCTTTTAAAATGGCAGACAAAAGATCTTTCAGGTTGACATATTTGATTGCTATAGTAAAAAGTTAACTTGAACTGATTACATTGATTCCAAGACATAGCATATTAAACTAAAATGGCTATATGGTGGCCATTTTGAAAATAAATGTCTGATTCTCGTGAAACATACCAGTTTACATAACGTACCACTGTACTACTTGTAAGAAAAATTTGGGAGGAATTGGTCATGGTTTCCCCGAGATATGATATAAAAAAATCTTTGTTCATGTAGTGCTATCTTACAAAATGGAAGACATAAAGGTTCCTCGTGGACACATTTGATAGTTGTAACATATATTGCCAGCATACGAAGTTAAGTTAGAATTTATTACATGATTTTGAGAATATAGCATACTAAGCTGCAATAGCTATACTGCCATTATTTATAGAATAAGTGTCTGACCCACTTAAAATATACACACTTATATGGCCTCCCATAGTAATACTAGCTTACGAAACTTGGTAGGAATTGCTCAATTGTTTTCCAAGATATAACATAAAAAATTTATTTATTCATGTAGAACTATCTTACAAAATGGCAAGCAAGAGGTACTGAGTACACACATTAGATATTTGTAACATATATAGTCAGCATACAAAGTTAAGTTGGAATTGATAGCATGGTTTCAACAATATAGCATAGCATACTAAGCTAAAATGGCTACATGGCCACCATTTTGAAAATAACCATCACACCCAGTTACACATACAAATTTATATGAACTACCCTAGTATTAGTTGCTTGCTAAATTTCGTAGGAATAAGTATATTATCTCCAGAGATATGAAATAAAAAATTTAATTTATTCATGTAGTGCTATCTTGCAAAATGGCTGACCAAAGTGGATATTTGATGGCATATAAAATGCTTTGTACAGACACTTTAAGCATACAAAATTTGGTTGATATTGGCCTAACTGTATGGTAGATATATCAAATAAACCTAAAATATCTGTGTAGCCATGATTTTGTAAATAAGAGCAGTATCAATGTAAATCACACATGTCTACCATAGTATTACTTATGTGCCAAATTTGATGATAATCGGTTACATAGTTTTTGAGATATTGTGTAAAAGCTTAATTTTTTCATGATGCTCTATCTTCTAAAATGAAAGACCAACAACAAAAATATCTATCTCAAAATTCAATGCTTACATGATGTACTGTCAAAATATAAAATTTTGTTTAAATCTGTTGATTGGTTCTTGAGCTAAGACATATCAATTTTAAAATGGCCTCCATTTTGAAAGTAAGTGCCCAGCATAATCAAAAGCTATAAAAGTAAGACGTACTTTATTAATTACTATACTTGTACCGAGTTTGGTGAAATTCGGTTCATGAAATTAAAAGTTTCTAAGAAGGGACAGACAGGAAAGTGATCTCATAAGCCATTCTTACCTTCGGAAAGTAGGCTAAATATAATATACATGTGAAAACATAAAAATTAACAATCGGAAAAATTAAACTAAATATTTAGGCAGAAAATTACAAGCACGACAACATAAAACAGTATCAATAATCAACATTAGCTATTTAGTTAAATGCAAGGTAATAAGCAGAATAAGAATAAATGGTATGTTATCATTACTTCCAAAGTAAAACTTTATATTAAGTTGTTTACAGAAATGAAAATAAATTCAGTCGTTTTGACTCACTTCACTGGCGGTGAAGTTCACAGGTCAACTCACACCCGATGCATGTAGAGAATGTGTGTTATCACAATAACGCCAATTTGTTTTCATAGCATAACCGTTCCCGACCGGAGTAAGCAAGGTACTACTATAGCGGACACAATCCCGCTGCACCCCGACATCACCAACATGGCCACCACAAAACGTGGATAAAACTGACGTGTCAACATTCCACCCACCAAATTTGGTACTAATTTCTGAATTGTCTACATTTATTTACACTATGTACAACACTGAGGAAGAAGTTATTGTGTGGGAAGGGGACACAGCCTCACAATTGCCCTCTTGATTACTCCCTGGAGAGTCTTGATACTTGCCACACGACTAACCCCATCTTTGCCTGGATGAAGTGTGTCGATGCGACAAAGCTGCCACTGAAGAGGAAGAAGGTGGTCTTCTAGTAACAATACCAGGTCTCCTACATTTACTGTAGACCCCTGCTGAGACAATGATGCGACACAGTCTTGGCCACCAGTAAATGGACTTCAAGCTTGGACTGATTTGCATTCCGCAGGTATACAACTGCTGCATAACCTTGGGTTGATGAATCACAAAATCCGTGAATTTGGTACACTGAACCATCAACTTGTGTCACTAGACGAGGAATAGCAACTTTGTGTTAACTATCAAGTTGTGCAATGAATGTGAGTCACTTATCTTTGATCTCACATGGTGGAGGTTCATC
Source organism: Clitarchus hookeri (assembly GCA_002778355.1). Taxonomy (NCBI): domain Eukaryota; kingdom Metazoa; phylum Arthropoda; class Insecta; order Phasmatodea; family Phasmatidae; genus Clitarchus; species Clitarchus hookeri. The sequence goes on from NQII01000708.1 coordinate 306,709, forward strand.
CCAATCCATTCCAAGAAGCCACAGATTCTGCAGAAACAGTTAAACCTTGAAGACAACTGGGCCAATCCAACCTAATGGGCCATACATCTTAGCTATATCAGACATGATCACGTGTTAAGTAATACTAACAGAACTGGCACTGTGAGTATGATATGAGAACACATCTCCCTTAGACTGCCATTCTAGTCCCAGAATCTTTATGATTTCATCCCCATTATCTTTGAATGTCAGAGGGCACACTCTGCGGTTATCTGGAATGGCATCTAGCACTGCAGGATGATTGCTGGCCCATTTACTTAGCTCAAAACCACCACTCTTGAGTAGTGCTATCAACTATTCCTGGAGTGAGAGCTGTCACTGATGACGCACTCATTGGGATAGTTAGTTTGCTCATCCATAACTAGTTGTTGCAGGGCCCTCATAGTTAAGAACAGGGCTGAGGATAAATCATATGTATAAGTGTCCAACTGATACTCTTGAATGGGTCGATTCATAACACTCATGCCACAAGATTACCTGATATGGCCGATCACCTTCAGATATCTGAAATATGCAGTTTTCAGTTGTGGCTGACAAGTCAGATGATTTTCAAGATGATGTATTCTATTTCACCTTGCAGACATATCTCACCCAGGTTGGATTCCACATCTTTGAAGGGTAGGTAATATTACCATGTATCGTCCATATTAACTGTGTGTGTAGTTGTTTTTGGCTTCACAGAAGTCCCCTTCAGGATCAGTATGTTTGGTTGTAGGCACCTCTTCATGTTCCCAGAACAGCTGCAGCACATCTGAGAGATTTGGTGAAGCAACAAAAAGTGAAACAAGGCCATCTAGGTTTCTAGTGGCTTCCTCACACAACCTTTCCATTAAGATCCAACCATATTTACTGTGAAATGCTCCTGGATAACCAGCAGGGCCTGGATACTGCCAACCATCAAAACCCTTAGGACAAACATCAGCACCCAACATAAAGTCAATGGGCCTTGTGTATGGAAACCTGGATCAGCAAGATCTAAACTCTCGTAATGGGATTGTACATGTTGAGGCAATGTGAATAATGGCAAATTTGAGGTTATGTTATTCAGGATGAAAGTATATACAATTACCTGGAAACCCTCATGAAGAAACAATTTTAGCACACAAGTTACTACACCTTTATTGGCCTGAACAACTGACTGGCCTAGGCCACTAATTGGGATATGTGACCACCTGCGATGTAAACCCAATCTCTTCACACATTCCTCAGATATGAAGGAAGTTTGTGATCCAGTATCGAGTAGAAAAAGAGCCCTCTGAAGATTACCACAGGCATCCTTCATTCTCACAACTGCTGTACCTAGAATCACAGTGGCAGCACTAATGCTGGAACTAGTAAGTGAAATTACTTGTGTAGATTCCTGTCCTGCTATGCTGTCAATATTTTTAGTCTCGTCAACTGATTGTGGTGGCACTTGTTTACTAATCCTGTTGACATCTGATGTGGAATCAGGATGAAGTAATGTGTGGTGGCATTTATTGCAATATGTGCACAAAAGTGTTGAAGCACATACATTAACACAATGTGATTTTAGGCAATGCTTTGCACCGAAACTCCAAGAACTCTAACTAACAGTTGCACAAATGAAGGCATCTTCACTTCTTTATGGTCCAGCTCGAATACATCCCGTTTCCGCATCAAGTTCACTTAACACAACATCACAAAGAACCACTGGTCCACTGGAAACTTCAACACTTTCAGCGCACCTAGGTTTTCCTTCAATACATCAACTAGACATCTTAGTTAATGCGGACAACCTTACCACTGGCACGTTCGTGATGTTCTCGCATTGCATTGTAGCTATTTGACACACATCTTGGTATCGTTCAGTTGACATCTGCCATGCTAATTTATAATTTTCCTTCAGACAATGGTACAGATTTGACAAAGTTAAGTGGCTCTCCAATGAGAGATGTGAGAAAGTTCCTGTTGCTTCTCAACATCTGAAAGATGACTGTTGGTATGCACGAACACACCACATAAAAGACAGAAACTCATCCACTGGGTCAGTTAATTGCTGAATGTCAATAGCTACAATTTTGGTAGCTTCACAGACACAGATTTGATGTTAACATTTGATCTCCTGTTGCCCTTAGCATTTTTCGTCGACTCAACAATTGTGGTGTGAACTTCTAAAATTTGATTATAGGTTGAGTCGCTTCCAACTTTTTTTTAGCAGAATCAGTGATATGTACGTAAACAATAACACTGACAGCAAAGGGGTACCAACATAACATACAGTGCAACAGTACTTTACACAGCGGTTCAATATCTCGAAGAGCTCGATCAATCAATGCTCGATCATCGACTGCACGAACAAAGCGCCCAACCGGCGACCGTTACAAACGTAAACAAAGGACAGCAACAAATGTTAATTTGATATTCAAGCAACATTTCCCAGTCCGTAGTTTGCCGAAATATGTGTCCAACGAATTCTGCCCGGAGGACCAAAATGTTTTCACTTACTTCACTGGTGGTAATGTTCACTGGTCGTCACACACTCGATGCATGTAGAGAATGTCTTATTACAAATACGTTAATTTGTTTTCATAGCACATTTGCATGAAACAACTGGCGGTTATGTCAAGGGTAGTCCACACTCGGTCAATCTAGTCTTTAATATATCCTGAAAACCCTAGTTTCCCGACATTGATGACCGGACGCAACGGTTCCCGACCAGAGTAAGCAAGGTACTACTATGGCGGACACAAGCACGCTGCACCTAATGCCACCAACATGACCACCACAAAAAGTGGATAAAACTGATGTGCCTCAAAACTCAGCTCTTAAAAAAAGCCAACAATACCATGGAAATAAATAGCTAGGTATGACATCCTCCAACCGTGTTCCACTAAGTGACTACATGAAGTGAGAACATTTTGACTTGAGTGCCATCCTTCTGTTTTGCTGCCAAGAATTGTAGATAGGAGTGTTTAGGAAAACAGTTTTTACTTTACTTACCAACAGCTTCAGCTTCTCCAGACTACTTTGCCAGATCTGACCTATAATATTTAATTTATGTGCTCACCATTGTACATGATTCATGTGCTCTCCAAAAACACTATAAAGTGTTGGAGCAGATTTTCCCAGATAGTGAGCACAATCTGCAAGCAATTCATCTGACCTGATAACACCTGCCTGATTTCAGATTCTTTCTTGTCTTGTACCTCTTAGCCTACTTTCTGATAACATGTGAACAAAATTTCACCAAACTCTGTACAAATATAGTACTTAGTAAGGAGATCTTTCAACCATGCCGGGTGCATATTTTTAAAATGGTGGCCATTTTTAAAATTCAGGGTGATGTATCATATCTCGATAACCATTTAACTGATTTAAACCCAATTTTCTATGTTGACAGTGCATCAAGTGAGCATTGAATTTAGAAATGGATACTGTTGGTATGTCATTTTGTAAGATAGCATTATGTGAAAAAAAAAAGCTTTTACATTTTATCTCGAAAACTACTGGACAGATTCTTGCCAAATGTGGCACGTAAGTAATACTGTAGCAGGCCATGTAAACATATGTAATTTAATTGAATAAGATTTTTCTTTCAAAATGGCAGTCATACAAATATTTTATGTTTATTTGCCATATCAACCATACCATTCTGCCAATTTCAAATGAACTTTGTATGCTGTAAGTATATATTACAAACATCATATATGTCAACACACAGCCACTTTTGTATACCATTTTGTAAGTTAGCATAAAATAAATAAAGTTTTCATGTCATATCTAGGTAAACAAACAACCAAGTCCAATAAAATTTTGCAAAGTAGTAGTACTATGGTAGGCCATATAAATTGGTACACTTTAAACTGGTCAGAAACTTATTTTCAAAATGGCGGTCACATAAAGGTTTTTGCTTATTATGCCATATATACAAAATAATGTATCCAAAATCAACTTAACTTTGTATGCTGGCTGTATCTATCACAACAATCAAAAGTGTCTACACAGAACACCTTCTGTGTGAGACTTTTTTAAGATAGGAACCACATAAAAAACTGAAGTTTTTGTGTCATGTCTCAGGAAACAATTAACTGATTCCTAACAAATTTTAAAAACAAGAAGTACTACTGTATGCCAAAACAATTAATACAGGTTGTTTAAAAAAAAGATGGGGGCAGCTTAAAGGATGGATAGTGTGTAATACATGAAGTGAAACATGTTAATAAACATATGGAAGATTCAACTCCTCTTTCGCATAATCACCCTCTGCAACACAGAGTATACATGCCAGATGCAAGCAATGCAGACATACGCCACAGTAGTGTGCCGGCCAGTCCGCTTGTGTTTGCACAGTGTGTTGGATGTGTTGTATCACCAGACACATGAATGTGTAGTGAAATGGAATACATGGATGAAGAAAAGACTGATGTGATCCTAATGTATAGGCACGTTAACGGTAATTGTGCAGCAGTGAGACACACGTATGCAGACCCATTTCCAAACACACAATGCCTGAACAAAATGAAGACATTTCAACGTATATGAGTGTCTACAAGAAACGTGTTTTAACCGGCATGCCAGGACCATTGATGTGGTGGGACAAGTACTACATCACATTGAGAACCACACTGAGGGCAATACCAGAAGTATAACAAGGGCACAGAGTGTACACTATGCCACTGTGTGGTGGATCCTCAAAGAAAATCTGCTGTACCAGGGCTGCGGTGGTGTAGTGGTTAAACTACTTGCCTACCACCAAGGCGAACCAGGTTCGATTCCCGGCGGAGTCAACCCCGGATTTTCGCATGTGGGAATGATGCCTCACAACGCCGCTGGTCGGCTGGTTTTCTCAGAGATCTCCCATTCCCCCCCCCCTTGCATTCCAGCACTGCTCCATACTCACCTCACCTCACCCTCATCTGCTTTAAAGACCTCAATGTTAAGAGCTGTGCAAATCTCTTCACTCACTCTCTCACGCGCACACACTCATTCACTCACTGTCACGCTCACTCATGGTCACGCACAGTTCCACTCACTCACTCAGCTACTCTCACACTCACTCATCCACTCTCACCCTCACTACCCACTATCACTCACTCTTACTCACTCATCTGCTGTACCCCTACCACATTCAGCAAGTTCAGGTGCTCACTGAGGCAGACTATTCAGAACAGATGGCTTTCTGCATTTGGTTGCAGCAGCAATGTGAAAATGATGCACACTTCCTAGAACATGTCAGGGCTCCCACCAACATGTTTCAATCAATTTCCCTGAGTTTTTGCTGTTTTACCTGTCATAATTTTTTTTCCCACTGTGCTCAAATTTAAAACAAGACACAGGCTACATATTTAACCGTACACAATTTACATGAGAAAATTTTTTTGTACAGTATACAAATGAACACAAAGGTTTTTATAAGCTAAATTATTTAGATTAGGCCTAATTACCTGTTTTAATGTGAGTGCATGTGAACACTTCAATTATGTCGTCAAACAATTAGTACACTATAAGAAAAATTTTTCAAGGTTCTTCACACTTCACCACTTACCGTAAATATGTTCACACAAAATAAAAACAACTAACAGACACATACACCATACAAAGCATGTCTATTACCTAAAGCAGAAATTGTAAAGCACATAGCATATTTTTTTCATTTTCTTCATTTCCATCTCTAACTCCTTTTGTTTCTCTAATTCCATTTTCTAAGTAGCACTTACATTTCTGCTGCCTCACACTTTTTTCACCCTTGCCATATTTAGCCATCTTTTTATCTGCATCTTAGTTTTGGCGTTTTTGCTCCAGGGCACCTTTGTACCTAGGAGCAACTACTCTAGCATACCTATCATTTGGTAAATGCTGTACTAGCTTGATCAGACTGAAGAACAGCACGATGAATGCAGACATGAGAATTTGTAAACATGTATATAATATACTCGCTCTGCATTTTTCCTGCTGGTTCATAAATTTTCTTGGGTCTAAGCAAGTAGTAGATTTAACCATTTTATACTTTATTGGGCTACGTTCACCAAGTTTCTTTGCAGTCTGGACCATAAATGTTTTGCATTCCAGTAAAAATCTTTGTTTTGGAGTTCACTGATATTAGCCATGCCCAGCTCATGCTTGGCAGCAAACCCAATTTTTAACTTGGAAATTCTTAGTCCTTGACTTGCATAGTTCAAATTAATATTTATCAGCTGATGCAGCTGTCATGTCTCCTAAAACTTAAGTTTTAACAAAACTTCACAGCAACTCTCTCGGTAAGTCCTCCAATTCTTTATGTAAAAATTGTAACATCGGTTTTGATGTCTGTAACTTCCTTAAAAATGGTTAAAAAAAAAAAATATATATATATATATATATTGTCAGAAAAAAATGCAGCCTGGTTAATAGCGAAGGAAACATTTAACAATCTTTCACTTTCTCAACAGAATATGTAGCAGGCTCATATAAAAAACGTTTTTTAAGTGAGCAAAAATTTGTATTATTGTCTCACAAACTGGTACATTTTCCCACCACCGGCAATCACAAAATTTGGTCGGAAGACCGCTGCAAACTATATTTCATCTAAAGTTTGAATGTAGAGCAGGTGAGTCTTTAAACACAGAATTTATTGCCTTCAGAAACTGAACTACATCCCAGCCAGTCTTCTTGGCACTCAACTGAAAAGCCCCATACATTACATGGAAACCACAAGATCCCGGATCCAATATTTCTGGATCCTCTTCAGATTCTTTAGTTTTAGCTTCTTTCAACTTTTTAATGAAAGCCCAATTCACATTGGGTCCATCCATGGATACTTCCACCATCTTGGATAACTCAATATCCATCAGCCTTTGTTGAAATCCTACCAAGAGATCATCAGCAGTGAAATGGCCTAAAAATGAAGAGTTCCAGTCAGTTACAACCTGGTTTCTGTTTACATCCCATAAAAACACAGCAATGTCCATACGTTGTTGCTTTGCCACCCTGTTAAAACAAGATACTTAAAAACACACAAAAATGTGTTTTACAGACAGAAAATCATATTTAAGTTTATGGAATATATATGGTGCAATCCCATAGGTCGCTAAATAGGCAGTCTTGGTACTACTAGGCTGCATTTCTTGTACAATGACACTATCTGGGAACATTTCAGCAAAAAGATAACTTATTCCCTGTTGACTATTAATACTATCTTTCTTTGCAACAACATGCAATGCCCAAAAAATTACTGCTTTCGTCACATCACTGTCTCCCAAACAACTTATTTTATTAACTGTACCTGACGATACATCTTTGACTGCTATACTGCATGATACTGTTCCAATGGCCAATGAACCTGATGATGTTCTGCATGCTGCTTCATAACTAGTTGCTGTAGTGATACTTGAATTACTTACGCCCTTTGGTTGACGACTCTTTATTGACTGTTTAACCACACTACTCAAACTAAATACTATTGCATGTCAGTACCCAGTGTTTCCTTCGCGTGGGAAGGCACAGAGAGCTGGAGGTCAACTTTGTAATGATAGATGAAGCAAGTGGCCTATCATAAAGGACACAGCCACACACGCCGATAAACTTATCGCAGCTCGCGCCTCGCTGACCCTAAGAAGCTCATATTTCTCCATTTATCACACAGGAATGTCATCATTACCATTACCTTTCCCAAAACAACTTGGATTGCTGAGAATGTTCTAGACGACACCTACCTCAAGTATAAATACCACGTCCAGGCCTCTGAGGGGAGAGTGATTAAGAGCCGAGAGTTTGGTGTCTCGTGCGACCTTAAGCGACAGTTGGGCGATTCCAGAACGGCGAGGGAAGACTGCAACAATCTGCGAGAGTGCGTTGACAAGCTTGTGTGCAGTGAAGAGTAAGATTGATATGCAGGACTGTGGACTGGATGCACGAGTGAAAAGACATTTGGGACGATGGAAATAGATAGTTTTAACTAAACATGTGGAAATAATTGGGGACATTAGCAAGAGTAAGACTGTGATAAAGTTTTTAATTGAAATGGAGATAGTAATTAAATATTGCACTCAATAAGAATAAGAAAAGTTAATATGACACTCAGACTGGTAAATAAAACATTTTTGTTTGTAGCATTGAGAATTAAAATAATTATTGAATTTAGTTATTTTATTTTTATTAAAACCTCCATCCCTCACGAACTCGGATACGTGCCTCAGGCGTCTCATGTAACAATATCTTTCTACACAAAATTCATTTTGCACTGTTGTCACATCCATCAATGGTACGTAACCAAATTTGCCAGTCAGGAAACAGCGTCCCATCTAGCCACACGAGATTGAATTTAGACATCCTGGATATTACACCATTATTCTCTTTAATTGACATAGAAAACATACACTGGCACAACAATCAACTAATAAGGCTCTTCATCTCACAAGTTTCATGTTATGTACATAATACAAAAACAAATGCTAAATTCAAACAAGAAAATTTTGCTGTACACAATTTTCTACATAACCTACATACATCCTTTAAACTAAAAGAAAAATAGATAAAACCACAGTAGTTTGTTGATGTCTAGAGAACATATTCCATTTGAAAAAAAGCTTTTCTGCTAATGCAATTACTAATCAAAGTGTTCCAAAATACATTTTATTGCTCCTATAGAAATAAAGCCAACACTGCATTAAAAAAATGTTACAATGTCTAGTCAGTCTTCTCGCCTTTTGGTTATTTTGTTATGAAAAAATATTGGTCACGAAAACACACTATGCATTAACAATGGCAACAGTAATTACTGTGATACTAGAATATAAAAATATTCTGCCAGTCACAACATGTTAGGTTCAGCATGTTATGGTGAAAATATAACCAAACGTATACACATAATTATATTTTCCATATTAAAACTTGTTTAAGATGTTTTCCGGCAGGGAATACTAACTTTAACTTCTCTGGCTTGAATGTATCGAAAATCTGGTACCATCATTTTCTAAACATGTATTATTTCAAGCATAAATGATTACTACAGGATTTAATTTCCTGTATAAACTAAAATAATTAGTCATTTGAAATGGAATATTTGTACTAATTTCCACACTAATTATGATCTCGGTTGGGATGGCTGACGCTCAACATTCAATTCACATAAACAAAGTGCATATTATTCAAACAATTTGTTTAGGCCAATGCAAAGACTCCAAAACATTTTTTCTTTTCTTTTTTGGTTTGGAGAACTCAGTTACTACTTTTTTATCCTGCTTGGAGGGTTAGGCTTCGCTTTTTACACACAGTCAACAATTGTCTTGACACAGCTGCTACGGGCACATCTCTTCCTCCTGTTACATGCTTGATTATGATTAATGAGAAGTAACAACCTACATGTGGTGTCTTTGTGCCAAATACCTATTGGCATTCCCACTAAAGAATTTTGCTGACTTTCCCCTGCTTTTTATGTACAGTTTAATTTCCCTGAATTTTCCCTGTTTTCCTGGTCTTGGGAACCCTGCATGTGCTCTGGATGGATAAGGCAACCTTCACTAGGGATGGTGTCGTAAACCTCCACAATGCCCACTCATGAGTGTATGAGAACCATTATGCACTACTGCAGTGCTGGAATCAACATCAGTTCACGCTAAATGTCTGGGGCGAAATTGTGGGCAATTTGTTGGTGGGCCCATTCGTATTGCCTGGATGTTTAAATGGGCAGACGTACAGGAACTCCCTTAAAAACCAGTTACTTATGCTGCTCGAGGACATTCTGTTACATCTCAGAAGAGCAGCATGGTTCATGCATGACGGTGCACCGACCAATTTCAGTAACACAGCAAGAACCTACCTGGACACTACTTATCTGGGCAGTGAATCAGATGCTGGGGAGCAATTCCATGGCCTGCCCAATCACCTAACCTATCAATCTCTACCTATTCTCGGTCTCATGTAACTTGGCAAGATTTTGACATTTTGACGAAAGTAGGGCCAATGTTTGTTTTTCATTTATGTATCCTTTTGCCATCAGCTGATGTGTGAAGTGGAGGCTGTATATTTTATCAACACGCTGTCAGCTTATCCACTTGCCATTGTACTGTAATGCTAAACAAATTTTAAGGTATTTTAGACTGACAACTGTCTAAAAATATTTGTAGGTAATAAAAATAAAAATATGAAACCTTGCAAAAAATTTAATATTTTCCTAACTCCTTTTTAATTTGTCAGAGACAGCGAATTTGGATTAACATTTACGAGACGGAAGTTGTAGTTCTTATCACACTTTGGAAGTCATAGCTAAAAATAAAAGAAATTCGGGAAAATTGATTGACAACCCACTTTTATTCGCCAACAACTCACCAATGACTATTGCTAAGCAGTAATTCTGCTACTACTGATACTAAACAGTTTGAGTTGGAAATATGTGGCGTGGAATAACGTAAGAATTGCTTAAAAACTATTCACACGCGTCCCACTTTCTTGGTTTTATTAATACAATATACTAACAACACGGAAACAATGAAATGGGTTTGTGGGAGAACAACATGGTGTTTAATGGACATTGACGAACGAAAATCGCTGTACACAAAATATATGTTACTTTAAAAACTATGCAGAGCTTGTGGGAAAATAAAACTATTGGTATCTGTTCATAAATTTGTTATTTTACACACGAAAGCTTCTTTTTTGTGGCTGGTAATGCTTCGGGAAAGAGCAGGGCGAGTTGTGAGCCTAGAGCGTTACTCAACAGATAGCAGCACGTTGGCCTGCATCTTGATCCCGTCTTTTTAAAGCTGACTTTTCTTCTATTACTGGCTCAAAATGACACAAATTTGAAATATAGTACGTCAAATTATTAGAAAAAATAATTCAATATTTCTGTATGCTTTTGGAATTAATATCAAGCACTTTTGGAAAGGATGGATGGAGAGTGGGGATACGACGTGAAAAGAACTCTCAAGTTTTTGAATTTCATTTTGAACACCTAAACATTACTAATTTATCACAAAGTTTAGTTTGTAACTCTAACAATAGCTTTTTTGTGGCCACGTAAAATAAAATGTATTAATTAATCTAGGAACTCTTTCTTATCACGTATTCTATACTTGTCTGATGTGCTGCGGCAGTGCACTCAGAATAGCCAACATAATAGTAACATTTATTCGTTCGTGCATCAGCTGATACAGGATTTTGTAAATGGCATATTGTTTGTTTCGTATACGTCAAATTGCCACTCACTGACTGTCATAATCTTGCCAAGTTATATGAGATGGACAATATGGGGGCATGTGAAAGCATTGGTTTAGAGCATCCCTGTTGCCACTGTAGAAAAACCTACTGCAATGTGTTGTGGATCCAACACATTTTCGCCATCCACAACATATTTGTAACGGTGCGATCATCCATTAAAAGACGTCTGCAGAGCTGTATTGATGCCCATGGGGCATATTTTGAACATTTCTTGTAGCACGTCACACACTCTGGGCAGTGTCCCTGGCATGTACACTCCGTCCGCCATAGTAAGGCCTCCTAGGTTTGGTGGGTGATTACGCAAAAGGGAAGCTGAATCTGCTATATGTTTATTAACATTTTTACCTTCACATATTACGTACTATCCATCCTTTAAGCAGTGCTTTATTTTTTGAAACAAAGTGTATATTTTAAGTGTCCCACTTATAAAAATGCCAGCTATATAAATATTTTAGCTTAGTATAGTATGGTTCATTTACGAAATCATGTAACCAATTACAACTTAACTTTGTATATGGACAGTACCTATGCAAGCATCGAATGAGCTAATACATAAACTTTTTCTTGGCCATTTTTAGAGATGGCACCTCATGCAAAATTAAGCTTTTATACCCTATCTCAAGAGACACTTACATAATTAACACCAAATGCGTGCAACAAATTGTACTTTTGTAGTCCATCTAAATTTATATGATTTAAGGGGTTAGTCGTATGTTTACAAATTAACAGATATTTAAATATTTTTGTTTAGTATGCCACATACCCCAAACAATTTCAACCAAACTTGATGTGCTGTCAGTATCTATGACAATCATCAAATGTAATAATAAATAACCTTTTTGTACCCATTTATGAAGATAGTCACATAAAAAATTTAAGTTTTATACCATAACTCGGAGACCAACCAAAGAATTCCCACCAAATTTTACATGCAAGTAGCGCTATATTAGTCCATGTAAACCTACATGTTTTAGGAGGTGCAGGACTGCTTTTTTAATTGCGTTAATATAAATCATTTAGATTGGTATGTTATATCTATTAAACAATTGAACAAAATTCAACCAAATTTTGTATGCTAACAATATTCATTAGAAGCATAAATTAATCATATAGACATCCTATTTTGTTGTGGTTTTTGTGAGATAAGACAGTCACATTAATATTTCAGATTAATAAACCCTGTCTACCAAAAAAAAAAAAAAAAGACATTACATCCAAAGTTGATGCTCCAAATCTTACCTCTGTAATGTGGTATGTGGTTAGTTGCATGGTAGCTTATGGTACAATATTTTCTGGGTGTGAGTCCCGGGTAAGGAACGTGTGTATTTGTTATTGTTGCATATGTTTCCGGTTCTATCTCTAATGTCATCGCTCTCAACAAGAAATCAAAACCTACCTACCATCCGAGCTTTTATGAAGTTCATTCAAAATTATTTTCACCCATGTAGTGGAAAGTAGGACAATTAGTTTTATCAGTAACTTCTTTCTAAACCAGTCTGCAGAGGGTGTATCACCAGTGTCAGTAACTTGCTTCCCTATTCATTATTTTAATTTATTGTTGCCACATTTTTCTGCCAGTAAGCTAGCTGCTAAGAATGTTTCCACAGTTTCAAGAACCAACTTTTCTTTTGCACATTTCAATTTAGGTACCATTTTCTCAATTGTAAAGTGCAGTTTTAAAGTTTTTCTTCTTTGTTTTTCACTTTTGTTACATTCACTCAAGATGTTTATATTTAAAGTATCCTTTCTTCTGTATTCCAGTTGACAGCTGCAGAACTATGACATTAATATATGGCCACCATTTACATAAAATCCTTCACTCAAACTCTTCTGCATGTGCATTATTGTTAAGAATTATAATTCCCCTCACTAGGAAACTGTATCTCTTGGTCTTGATCTGCTGTTGCAATGATGCAAGGGTGTTCGTGCACTGATCAGTATAAATGGTTGCACCTTAATCCAAGAAATTGAGAAACAAGGTGATCAAAAAACAGCATCATTGTCATATTTCTTGCAGAGTTCTGCTGTTAAATCTTCTTGGGCAGTGGTGACCTTGTATGTTTCCATTGCATGCTGGCATGGTGCAATTGTCATAGTGATGATTACAGATGATCTTTTAATATATAACAATGTGGAGCAGGATAACACCACCCTCATATCAGTGGCAGTCCAGATGCTGTTGGAATAGCTACAAACATGTTGCTTTTTGTTCTGCAGTCAGGTTTTGAGAGACCCACTGGGAAAAAACCTTACAACAGCTATTTCACACAATAGTGTCCAATCACTCTTCTGTGATCCATCTATCAACCTGCACTGGTTCATCAATTCTCTTAGATATTGGCTACCATGATGAGGACATGGGATTATCTTCACCTTTGGTCATCCTGTAATAATACCAGCTGCTCTGAAACCTTCAAATCGAAGTCTCTGATGACAGAAGCACTTAATGATGACTACACAGCTTCCATTCTGTGGTGAATGTCCACCAGTATTTGACTTTAAGTGTATTAAATTTTTTTCATGGCAGAAATTCCTCCTCACTGTAAAGTAGCAAAGTCGTGTAAAGATGTATATAAATTTATAAACCCATGCTCTTATTCCTTGGAAGCCTATCATTCACACTGAGATGCATGGATCAAGATTGGCAGACCCACTCAATCACATATTTTCAGTGTTGGAAACATTAAAGCTACAATGAGCCACTTAAATATTCATGCCTATAGATTTGGTACTTTTCCATTACAGGGCTTTTTGGTTTACCAAAATATACCTCCCCCTAATTAGTCTGGTAAACAGAGACTTTACTGTATTTGTGGTGGAAGTTTGAGCTCTCTGTGATATACTACAGTAAATGAAATACTTTAATTTGACAATTTTAATTTTGCATTTTCACGTTTCCACATAATCCTAAATAATACCACTTCAACATCATCACAATTTACTTAGTTTAAGACCATTCAGTAATATTCTTTATCATAACATGAATACCTAGTTCTGTATCTTAACTGAAAAATTTACTTACATGTGCACTATCTAATGTCCATCAAAAAAATTGCATACACTATTATAGGTGTTTTGAACATATACACTGTAAACATTATTTCAAATATAACTGATATTTCAGCTTTCATATGCATATACCTATGCAATTGTATTATAATAAATCCATAACATTAGGTGTAGCAGCATTATTTTTAATTATATAATACATTCTTAAAAGAAAGTTATAAAATTGACATTAAAAAAAAGAATAATTAATTACTGATGAGAAGATGGTAATTATAAATAATATATAAATGTGTGCACACACATGTGCATGCACGCACACGCACACACACACACACACACACACACATAAAACAAATAGTGATTTTGATGAAGGTTGCAGAATACAAGAAGATACCAGATTTGGCTACTTCCCTTCTGCCTTTCAATGGTTCCTATTGTGTGATTAATGTCTTCTGCCACTTTTTTCTGATTTGTATTTTGTATTTTTTTAGGTGACAGCTCCATCAACAAAATCTGCATATTTTGAAAATTATTATAAACCATAGCTGCAGAACCTAGTAATATTTTAACAAAAGATCAAAGAAACCTATGAATGATTAAAAATAACTAGAAAACTACAAAAAGTTAAAACTTACAGTTGAATAAGGTGAGGACAAAACTCCCATCCTCCAGGTTCAATATCAGTGATTAAATTATGATTAAGAAACAGCTCATGAAGTGACGATAGACCATACAACCAACTTTTTGTGACTGCAGTCAGATTGTTGTAATCTAGATGGCTGTAACATATCACAAATACATTAACAACATGGTCAGCATCTAATTATCAGTATGATGTACATGCATAAGCACACACTCTACCACAAACTCAAACTCATCTCAAAAGTTATAGTTACTGACACATATCTCCAAACATATTTCATTATATAAAGTACTATTTACAGCCTAATTTCTTCTAGCTATTATTTTCATTAAAATTAATATATTAATCTTATAACACTAATTCTAAATAATGAACAATTGTAACTAAGGATGGGTTGAATGTGCATTTTTCCCGATTCTGATACCAAATTTGATTCCTATTTTTTGATTGTCGATTCTGGATTCTGAGTATTTGGATAATTAAAATTAGCATTTGCAATGTAATACTCATAGTGTGAAAAAATTCTATTACACAATGACATTTATTTTTTATAAATTCCAAGTACAGTGATATTGGTATTGAAATCATGATTAGTTCTGTGTCTAAACTTATTGGAAGTAATCTCATAGCCCAAATTTTTGGATTAAAACAAGTTTTTGGTTTACAAATAAAGTTGATAAAAAAAAAAATTACATATTGTGCTTTTCAAGATGGTTGCAAATGAAAATACAAAGGAAAACCTCTTTGTGGTGATATTGAAGGGATCTATTTTCAATGTCTTTATGCTAAAGTCAAATCCAAATAAAAATGTTTTAATGTATTGCTGCATTAGCACAAATGTACAGGTTCATTTTTTAAATTTAAGTACACTATATCAAATTTTGCTTGAAAAAAAAAATCTTCTGTTGCTGGGTGGTTTTCCCCGCCTTCTAGATTATGTTTGAAGGATGTATCTTGGTTGGTTCAACATTTTCAAGTTTTCTTCAACTTTTTATCCCTTCTTGCCAGCTCTACGAAATTTTTTTAATTTAAAGCACATACATTTAACCTGTACCATATTTTAAACAAATGCTTATTACCTTGGTTGGGACGTGTTGAATGGTTGCTGTTTTATTTGTAAAGTAACCAAAAATTTTATTTTTAACTTGCCACAGCTTTTATAGTTAGATGCTTATTTCACATGCATGTAGACAACCAAATGCATAAATAAAATGTAAAACTACATTAAATAAGTGAATGGAACACATCACGAAACAAGCCACCCATAACGGGGGAAAAAAATGTAAACAAGTCATAGATATGGACGACTGCATACACATGCCAATGATGTAGCTGACACTGTTGTGTGGCACCGAAACATGTCTGCCGGCACCAATGTTGTGGAGAAATGACCAGCCATTTTGTTTAAAGGGCTGCATGTCCACACATCTCTGATTCACAAAAAAAAAAGTTTTTTCCATTTTATATTAGTAGAAACACCGCAACTATAACGTGAAATAAAATTAAATGTGATTTATCAGCTACAAACGTACGTAATTTATATATTAACATGCATTGCTATATGTTATAATGAGAATTTCACAGTAACCAACGTAATTTATTTCAGTAACTGTTGAAAAAAACTGCTTTATTACGAGTTTGGCAGAGTCCAATTTAACAATTTTTGTAGAGTGTATTTTTCTATACGGAATATTCAAGAAAGGTTGTGTGGTATAGTGTAATAAACAGTGCATTGTTTTATGCCAAGTTACATACTCAGAGAATCAACTTTATTGGTACTCTATACTCAATACTTATTTTAATGGAAGAATCAGCAGAATCAAAGAAATGAATTGATGCATTCCAAATTACAAACAAAATATAATAGTGAAGTTCTTTAATATTACAACCTAAATCCCAGCAAAAAAAAATTTCAATCAAAAATTTACAAGATCTAAACTACAATTTCTGCAGGATTCTATGTCTTATACAATTAATATACAATGTATTCATATACATTGTTATTTGAAACAACACAAATTTAATGCAATATTTAAAATTATTTTGAAAATATACTGCAGAAACCAAAGTTAGTAAAAAAACACATGCAATGGAATTAATATCAACAGAAATTCTGGAACATAAGAAAATATCCTTGCAAACTCATGAGCAATGTTTCTCACACACATACACTTACAGTGCAGTTGCATTTTTCAGTCCCCAAAATGCACCATCGAATAACCTAGTTATGAAGTTTCGCCGAAGTCTGAGCACTGATAGATTTTCCAGTGCATGAAATGAAAGGCCTTTAATTTCTGTCAGTCTATTCCTATTGATTTCCCTAAAAAAAAAAATATATATATTATTAATTACATACACATTTTAAACACCAAAAATATTTCTATCTATTATGCTCTAGTGGACTAGAAAAAAAACATTACAGATACAATACTTACAATACTTTCAATTTCTTAAGATGCTTCAACAAATCCCTGTTTAAATATGAGATATGATTACGGTTGAATTTGAGTTCTATTAGTTCTTCCAAAGTGTCCAAACTACCATCTTCTATTGATGTAATTTCATTGTTGTTCAGAATCCTACAACATATATGTAATAATTACATTCACAACAGAACACATGTTTATACAATATAAAATCTTTGGAAAATAATGAACAATATGGACATGTATATTTATTACTCTAGAATACAAATGTCCTAAGTTAAATAATCTTAGGTCTCACCAGTACAGTTACTACAGCATAATGTTGAATATATGTAGAGTGGTTGCAGAAAACTCATGATAACCAACAAAACAATTAAGAATAATTTCAAATATCACACAATTTGTTAAGGGATGCACTAGGGTTCAAAAAAGGAATTTATTATTTACTCCTCTGTGATTTTAGTTTTTAATGAGTACATGTGTGGACAGCACCATTTTTTAGAACACACAAGAGAGAATGGAACTCATTGGTAAGAAAGATGAATTGCATAGTGCAATGACATGATATGAAACACTATTGTTGAACACTGTTTCTTGCCCATTATTGGCTATGTCCTCTTTTGCATCCATATTTAAATATAAATTATCATGAAAGTATTTGAATAAGAGTGCCAAAAGATTAAGGACAGTCAGTATAGTTGGGTAAACATTCTTGTTCAGGGAGTTAGCTGAGTGAGCTCAGTTGAGTTAGCTCATTCAGCACTCGTACACTTGCTATTTTGGACGGCATTAATTTAACTGAAAGGACTGGCTGTATCCAGAAAAATATTGCCGAGCTCTCCTAACATCTTATTTGAATGTGTTAATACAGATTTTTCTGTAGCCCGGCAGTTAAGCAGGAAAGGTAATTTATCATGGAAATAAAGCCTGCACCTGCAAGAAATCAAAATTACCTCTCATAACAAAAAGGGACATTCCTGGACATGATACATGTTAGTGGAAGAAGCGGAGAGTTACGTCACATCAGCATGATTAATGAGCTATGACCTAGTCACCATAATAAGGAATTACAATCTGGCCACATAATCCTAGGAAGGAATTGTGAAACTGCGCTCTTAATGTGTTTGTTTTGCTGAATATTGCCAGACTGGCCATATGCATCCCACAACATGGCCTTCATGTAGTAAACCTGGTTGTGTGGCACAGACATCAGATAATACAGATAACCTGATAAGTCATATACTGAGAAGGAAAAGTTTGGCAAATCATGGTACCACTCTCAGTGCATCCAAATTGTTGGATGCTTTAGGAAAGGCCTACACATTATTTTGTAACTCACTCCATGTTGCTATTCTCATTTCCACAGGACTCCAGAAAAGAAAGGGGGGAAAACAGTTTCACATAGAATATACACATGATAGCCTGGGCTTTGTCTAGTGGTCCGTGCATAATATGTCAGTCCTATCGTGCTCCCCGGAAACAGCATCAATGAAGAAATATGAGAGATTGTAAACTCTGTAAGGGAAACATCACACTCTCAGCACCAAGAAACTATTTGCACATCTCACCAAGATGGAGAAAAACACCAGTATCAAATATCTGGGCTAACAACCACCTTCGGGAATGTTTCAGGAATATCTCACACTAGCTGCTCTGCCTGTTCAAGCTAAAGCACACCACATTATAGTGAAGTAACACAGCCCAACAATGATGGCAGAAGTTTCATCATCTGGCATGGCAGTGTAAGACATGATCCTTTACAGGGCCAATGCCAGATTTTCTCTGACAAAGGGATAGGTGCAGGAAGTATTAAATGATACATGAAATGAGAGAAAGCAATACCATACAAGAAAATACAATCTTTAAACATCAGGCAACAACATATCAAGCTGAAATGATTACTTTTCCTTCAGAAAAAAGAATAGTTCTCTCAGTACCTTGCCTAAATTATTTTTGTTTTTTTTTTTTGGAGAAGTTACCATTGCATAATATATAAGGGGCATGGGGTAATTAAAACATGCAAAGAGTAAAATTATTTTGAAACCATAACTACATTTTTATTTTCAATACATAAATTTATGCTGCAGCTCAACTCATGGTAGTTAGAACATTTGTAGCATTGGTTCTATTTACCCTCCAACTCATAAGTGTATCTTAAAAAACATCTGAGATACAGTAATTTGTAGGAAATCTTCATAAACAATCAAATTATCAGCATTGTGTTTTAGTGATGTAACTAACACATAAATTAAACTACACTAAAATTAACTTAAAATTACACTTGAAAAACTTAATGCATTTTAATAACATAATATTAAAACATGAGAAAAGAAATAGAAAAGTTAGAATAGCTTGAAAAATAGTAATTATAACTTCAACATTTAATTTAAGGGATGAAAAAACCAAATATCCTCAATGATTACACAAATGCTCTGTAAGTGGCTCACTGTTTTCGTAATATTACTTCATTAATTTCTTAATGTATTTTTAGTTGCTTAGAGAAATACGGCTACCGGTAATTTTAAATTTTAAAAATTGCTTCTTAACATCTTAGTATACTCTCGAGTGAGTAATTTACCATGATGATATCTAAGGTGGCTCCTGTTGAACTAGAGCCTAATGCATGCGTCCCTTTTTAATAGCTTTGTATTTCTTTTCTACATCACTCCTTTAGTGCATCCCAGAGTGAATGGTCCATTTCTTTGCAGCTTTTCCAGAACATGAAAAATGATATCTACTGGAACATCACTAACATCATGTTTCCTGGGCTATTGATATAATTCAGATATGGTCTCCTGTAAAAATTTTTACAGTAGCTTTATCACCACCAGTAACACTTCCTATGTACCATTTATGATCAAAGTACACATAACAGTATTTCTTAAGTTCAATCATCTGGCCTGATTTTGACACTGTGCGAGTTGCCACGATTTCTTCATCACTGTCTGTAGTTAAGTCACTGAAGTTGCCACTTTCTTCCATATACACAAACTCATTATCTTCATTTTCTGAAGTATCCCCGGATGTGTATACAATTTCCTTTTTCTTTTGGGTCTACCTATTGTCTTTTCCATTGTTTTTATTTTTTTAGGCCTTCCTTTCTTCATGTATTTGATAGGTCCTTGGCTTGTAAAAATTTCCATATGATTTTAGTGAATCTTCTCTTAGAAAATTTTCCTGTTCCCTTATTTTCATCATTTTTCCCTCTATATATCCTTTGCAAAGAGAGTTCCTCATGAAATCTTCAATACTAGGTTTCCCTCTCTTTTGAGATTGAGTTTTATTACATTCAGATTATATGTTTTCATTTCCTGTGACTGTAGACAGAGATTGTAAGGACTGCAGCATTGTGATGGATTTTAAAGGTAAGGCTGAAATTGCACACACTAATGATGGGCCATCTGCGGAATTTGATGATGGATTATTTGGCTGAATTCGCAATGCAGGAGAGGAGTGATTAACTGACACTGCAGACATGGATGTGGGTCACATGTGGAAGTTTATGGGTTATTTGGTTGGTTTCTCAATGCAGAAGAGGATTGGTTAGTTGACATTGCAGACACAGATGATGTGTCACCTATGGAAGTTGATGGATTATTTGATTGGCTTCAGGGGAGGAGTGGTTAACTGATATTACACACACACGGTCACCTGTGGAAGTTGACAATGGAATATTTGGTTATATTTTAAATGCAGGAGTGGAGTGGTTAACTGATGTTGCAGATACAGGCGATGGGTCACCCATGAAAGTTGATGATGGATTTTTTTTTCTGTATAGTTTGACGCTACTCCCCATCTGTGGTGTACAGATGGTTCGTAGGGTCTACAGTTAGGTTAACTGCCTCAGACTATAGGTGCCTTGAATGTTAAAGGTATATAACACAATACTTCATCACGACTTCTTAGTTTTGAACCGGTTTATTTAACGGGAATTGACATACACATTCCCGGCACTATTGCGGGACTTTATACATATTTTCCCGGCACCTTGAGCAGAGACTTTACTCATTCATTAACGCCCTGCGAGTTCAGGCCTGAAGGGCTGGTTACAATGTTCTGGCTACGTTTCCGATGCTGTGGGGGCATTAGGTGACAGGACAGGTCCCTGAGTGACGACGGGGTTACTTTTCTGTAAATGTTGCGTGGTAGTTGTTCCGGCAGTTGATGAGATCTGGTGAGCTGGATGGGCCTGTTAAAGACCCTCTCTGGTTTGCTTGTTGCACGCAGCTGGCTTCCTCTTGACGTGGCGCTTCTCATTGAAGCACACCACTCGCTCCCGTTCTCGGCGTAGGGTAATAACTGACTGCTTACTACCCTACCACGTCCTGGCGAGGTGACCCTTGGGCGGGCCCCCACCCGTCCTTCTCGGCTACGGGCTGCACTGGACTATCCCACTATCTTGACATGGCACTTCTCGTTGAAGTTCACCACTCGACTCCGCCTTCTCGGTGCATTGTAACTGACTGACTGGTGACTGGTAACTTACTGACTGACTCGTGTCCCGGCGTGGTGAAACTACTTGTCCGACGTAACTCTGGTGACTGTCTCTGATTCTGCCCTGCATTCTGCATCTCGATTTGGCTCACCCCTTAATGTCGCAACTGACTACCTGCGCATTCCGGGGTGGCGGTACCGAACTCAGCGCCACCTGCTGTTCGTTGCTTCGACTGACTGATGTGGCCGGGTTCCTATCTTCCCGGCCCTCTCTGTCCGGTGATAACGACTGACCTCTCTGTGCGGTGATGACTGACGAACTCCGACCTCTCCGACTTGAACTATACCCTTCTTTTCTCATAAATTGGCTTATATCCTTTCTCGACTCCCTCCCTAAGTTCCTACATGTGTCTCTCTTGTTGGGGGAGGGGGGTGGGCAGAGGTGCAGCATAACGAACACTGCTTACAAGCGCCATGGTTCCTGAAGGTTGGGGGGAGGGGGGAGGTGGTGGTCTGCACCCTGAAACTTGCCCTGTCAGCTTATTCTTCCGCGGTGCGTGTCCACATTGTCCCGTGGTTCGATAAGAGGAGGAGGGGTAGAATGAGTGCTCGTAGCATCCCTTTCAGCTTGTCAGCTGTTTCTCGATGCGTGTTTTCAACTTCAGGCGGAATACGCCTGACTATCTCGTCATTTCTCGACGTTTACAAATTTCCCGGAGCTTGCTAGGGGGAGGGAGGGGAGGATGGGAGGAGGCCTGCGCGGCAGCGACCCCGTGTAATGGCCTGCACGCGCTCCTACCTCTCAGCTTGACCTCTGTATGCGTAAATGGGTGACACGTGTCTTCCGAAGCCCCTACACTGGTTTAAGNAGGATTAGTGACAGCGCCGCTCTACTTCCTATTACATCACGCGTCAAGTTTCAGAGCAGCAGGATCAAAATATTCTTTGGGAAACTTTGCTTTCTCTAATGGAAATAATCATTTTGCCCAAAATCATGATTTTAGGTTCTTTAGGTGAAAACTTGAGTCCCAGACTTTACCAAGCATTGCTGGAAAATCCTCTTCTGAAACATTATTCCCTGAATTCTTTCTATTGTACTGGATGAGTAGGTTGTTCCAAGCATGTTTCAAAGGGCAGATACAAGTCTTGTCAAGAGGCTGGACTGGCATGTTAAATTAGACAGAAGCTACACTAACATAAACCTTTGTTCAAAGGCAGATCTTGAAAGCACATAGCTTGTATGAGAGCCATCAAAATTTAGAACACCTTTTTGTCCATTGCATTTCTCAGGACTTGGAATACATTTACAGAAGAACTTTCTGCAACAACCTTCACGTCCTTCAAAGTCATTCAAAATTATGTTTCGTCACAGTTGTAAACTAATTCTGGTGAGCTAATTTTTTATGTCAAAGTTCTTCCATGTCATCAAAAAATTTTAAGACCTCAAAGAGATGAGCACTTTTAATTCTTCAAACTGATAAAGGATCACCATTGCATACACTGATATTAGGGTTCTGATTATGAAAATTTTTAAACCAGTCTATATCAGGATGACCATGTAACCATATTGTTTTTAGTTTGGTTGACTGGACAAATGACTTCGCCAAATTCAGAAGTCCTGTTTTTGTCAGTCATTCATCCACATTGGCACATGTTTTGAGGTAACTGACAACCTTATTGTCATTGTGCATTGAAAATTCACAAGGTCTTCCTGCACAGTGTGCATCTGGTGAAGCATGACCTGTTAATTTCTTAGTAAGTGTTCCTCTTGGTACACCATACTTCTTTGCTGCCAGTTTTGAGTTTAAGCACCAAACTGCACTGATTCTATAGCACTCATTATGTCCTCCTTTGAATATCTACACCTATAATTTTTTTCCTGTTTTCAAGGCATTTTAAAGACTGAAATCACTTGGGTACCAAGATAATCATTGATTGCACATTTCTTTAGACTAAGTCACATACTCCTACCTGCAAATATAAATATTTTAGCATTCCTGCTTACTGATACAAATAAATTAATAAGTTATTATCGGCATTAATTGGCAAGGTTGTAGATGGAAGTAGAGGTGCCGGCGCCAGGCTGTGATTTTGCGTACGGTCATGCAGTGAGAAGAAACAATTACCAGGGTTATGTTGCCACCTGGCAAAACATTTCATGCTAATAAACATTCTTCTGCTCTGCTGTAGACCATGGAGCACGCCAAATACAAGTACAGGCAGGCTGGTCACAAAAACATAAAATAAGTGTGACTATGCGCATGTTAGATCCAGAGCCATCCGGCATTTATTAAACATTAAATTTATAAAGAAACGCGGAGGGTGCTACAGAAACTCAAACGCAATATTACGGAACAGTACTAATGATATTAAATGAGGCCTCGTCTGAACCAGCCAAAGGTAGGTACTCTAAGTAACATCACGAGAAAAAACCCTAAGGCGATATTATTTAAGGGCCCTCCGAGTCAACGGACAAAACCCTTTTACTGTTGGCTTCGGCCGTCGGCTTACCTTCGGTGCACTTTACACACGTTAACACACTAAACATATGCATCACATGCATTACCTATCCTGTGCCTCATGTGCGCGCCGCTTATGACGAGCTTACACCGGCCGAGGGACGAGGTTGGATGACAAAGTTATAAACTCAAAACAGTTAATGTTACAACTTGTACATCCTAAGAACATATAAGGTTTATAATAAGCTGATTATAAGCTGTTACAATGCAATTGCAAGCATATTTAATTGGACATTATAATTATACTGGCTATTTTTACATTGTTCTTATAACCCCAAAAGGGTGATACCATATGGTAATTAAAACACCCCTCTTAAAAGAAAACGGGTTGGTGGGTTTTCTCAGGGATCTCCTGTTTCCTGCGCTTTTGCATTCTGGTGTTGCTCCATTCTTATCTCATTTCACCCTCGTTGGCTCTCAAGACCTTGTTGTTAAGAGCTGCCCAACTCTCTCAACTCAACTTACCAAAAAACACCTGCAATGTAAGTGTAGAATAAAATACACTAGTATGTTCTTCAATGTTTCAAGAAAGTGTTAATACATATTTTTTTTATTAGTTGCCAGTGTGTAGTAGTATTACATTAACTCACCTAGGTAAAAATTTTACCACCCAGGTTTTTGCAGATGTTTATAAAAAAAAGCCTCAAATACGTAAAAATATTTTTAACATAATGTTTTATTAGACAAGTCAATACATTGAAACCTGATCACTTTAAATAAACGTAACCTGGTTTTGGTTAAACTGCTTAAATTTTAAAATAAAAGCCTATGTTCCAATCACCCCATTCCCCACTAATGTAAAATAGCAGTTTCAAAAGTACTTGTTTTTACTTGCCAACATGTTCCAAAAATAGCAACAAAACACTAAATCAATACATTTTCTTAACTAATAACTTATGAACCTTGCTACCTACACATAATCTTATGAAGTGCAACTTGTATTCCAATGAATAAGCTCTGTGATCACACACACGCAAGATAGCAGGATATGTTCCATGAGTAAATATCTTATTCAATAGACAATAGGCTTCTACCAGAAACCCAGAAGAAAACCTCCGGCTCCTCCAGCTCCAGCTCAGTAGGTAACAGATTGGCTACCACCAACAAAAGGACCCCGAAATTCAGTGTCAACTCCAGGACAGACCCCAGAGATTCGATCTCTGGGACGATCAAGGAGCCCCGTGGAAGATCTGGATACCCTGGAACCCGAGAGTGGACCTCTGCCGCCACCACCATGACCACCCGCAGGCCGGCCACCCTGGCATTAAGGAGGCGCTGCATGGCATTGGGGTAAGATACTTATGGTACAGGATAAGTCGTGATGTGCAACAGTACGTCAATAACTGCGAGGCGTGCTGTCGAAGCAAGGCCTATCCCGTACCCCAGCCTACAGCAAAACCCCGTTGACCACATACAGCCTGGATGCACCTAGCCGCTGACATGATGGGACCTTACCCAAGGAGCACCAAAGGCAACAGGTACTTATTAGTGGTCACGGACATATTTTCCCAATGGGTAGAAGTGTTTCCCCTACCCAGTCAGGAATCCCAAAATATCATCCAGATGTTTGAGGAGATATTTCCCTGCTGGGAGTACCCGCAGGCTATCCTGATGGACAATGGCATGCAATTCGCCAGTAACCAATAGCAGACAGCATGCAACACATGGTGAGTGGAAACGTGGACAAATCCCCCCCCCCATATCACCTGCAGGCCAACCCCATTGAGAGGAGGAATCAGAAACTCAAGAAGAGCCTCAGTCTCAGTGTGGGAGAGGACCACTGCCATTGGGACAAATATACCAACGATCCTCTTCGCCCTCAGGACGAACAAAGCCGTAAACACCAGCCCCAGCCAGCTCATACTGGAATGAACCCTTTGTCACCCAGGTCACTGGCAGTGGGAGCAGGCGCCCACAGAGATGCCTCAACCAAGGACGTTCGCCTAGCTGCCTTAGCCTAAACCACGAGGGCGTGCGACGCCCAGGCCCAGTACATAGACCGGAAGTACCCACAACCTCGCAATGGAGTGATAAACTTCAACATGGGCAAGGCTGTACTTCTCTGCAGCCACCCACTTAGTAAAGCATGAGGTCAGTTCAGCGCAGACCTCGCAGATAAGTGGGAAGGGCCCTATACTATCGTGGGATGTCAGGATAACATGTACTGGGCAGAAGATGCCAGGGGATGAATCCAAAAGGTAACCAGAGGGCAGATGCGCCCTTGCCCCAGCGGAGCTCAAGACCATGAGGCAAGGGCCTCCGAACCAGAAGCAGAGGAAGAGGAAGAAAGAGAGGACAACCCCCAGCTGCAGAAGCTCTCCAGAGGCTTCTTCTTGTAAAACAAAAACTTCCCTGTAGAAGAATAATAATCGAGATGGAAATTTTAAATTGGAAAATTGTTGTAAATATTTTGCAGTCCTTTTGTATGTTTTGAGGGTTCCAAGTTTAATTTTTATGTAGGTGGTCCATACGAGATTTGTAAGTAATTATTCATTGCAAGGGTACTCGTGTTAATTATTAGGTAGATACAAGCCGGAATAGGTAATGGAAGGCCTAGTGTCTGCACCACTTAGAACCATGTCACATAAAACTCCCTGCTGTGCGACCCATAGGAGGTAGACGCTATTAGAAGTGACACACCCTTCACAAGTAGGATTTGTAAATACTAAAGTGTTAGTTTTTTTTTTTCATGCAGTTCGTAATTAATTTTCTTCCAAGGTTAAAATCTGTAAAATAATTCCTGTATATAAACACAGCCCTCAGGTGACTTTTGTGAGTGGCATGCTATTATGTAAGAAACGAAGGGATGCTAGCATTCACCAAACACCGGGCCATTAACGTGCGACAGCTATCCACCCCAGGGAGGAAGAACCCAATAGCTGGTCGCTCGCCTAGCCAGCCAGCAGTGCTGGAGAGAGACAGTGCTACACCCCAGCCAGACGGCAGCACTAGAAAGAGACTGTGCTGTCGCAACCCTGAGCCCGTGCTACAGAAGCCAACACAGCATTCTTGGGAGTGACAGTTCTACATCACTCCCAAGAAAATTTTTTATGCCCAGACGAGTCTACATTGCAACGAAGGGGTGGGGGTGGGGGCAATTGACACATGATGCTTATTCTGAGACTACAATAAACACGACTTTGCCTCATCTGGACGTGCCTTAACGTCACCCCAGG
>NQII01000708.1:340376-350822 GCA_002778355.1 Clitarchus hookeri
CCCCCCTCCACCACGAAGTCGCCCCAGTTAATACAAGTAGCCAAAATAGAGTACCACACCTCGGAAGTGTCTCTGTATGTTGTTTTAGTTAAACTCGAGACAATATATTTATCCAGTTAAGTGAAACGTCAAAAGACTACATTATTGAAATACCCTCAACCTTCAAGGCACATTATAGTCTGTGCTTGGAGGAATTAACTCCGACCCTAGAAGCCACCCTGTATTCCACAGTGGCGTAGCGTCAAATTTAATTGGCGCACAACTATGGGGCATCAAGTTAAATTGGCTTCCCCAACGTGGGGCCTAGATACGCCCGTGTCAGTATATGTATGTATGCATGCCTGCATGCAGGATGCTCGGAAATTAAATGTCCAAATTGCAGGTGGGGATTCCTTATGAAAAATAAACAAAAAATATATAGAACACATTATACCTAAACAGAATATTAAAGGAGATATGAGCCTGTGAAAATTGGGCATTGAAAACGTATTTTCGCTGAATGTATTGTACTTTCTGCCAACAATAGGAATGGCGGAAATTTACCCACAGTACATTCCACACAGTTAAATGGGACATGCCCATTTAGCGTGCTATGGAGCATGCACTAGTGGAGGGCATGTCGATGTGCTGACACATCACTTCAAGCGGAACAGTGCACACAAACAGAGGATGGCCAGCATTATGCATGTGTGTCTGCAACAAGGGAAGCAGAAGTCACCTTTTTGTTGCGGACTTTGTAGGCATTATACACGGCATTCAGCAAAAATATGTTTCAAAACCAAATTTTCATAAGCTCATATTTCCTGTAATATTCCGTTTAGGTATATGGTGTCCTATATATTTTTGACTTTATTTTTCATAAGGATTCAAGGAACCACCTCCCATAGTTTGGGCGTTTAATTTCTGAAGATGTATGTAAATATGTAAGTATGTATGCAAGTAAGTATGTATGTATGTTTGTATGGATGTAAGTTTGTATGGATGTGAGCTTGTTTGTATGTAAGTTTGTTTGTATGTAAGTTCGTTTGTATGTAAATTTGTATGTAAGTAAGTATGTTTGTACTTAAGTATGTATGTACATAAGTATGTATGTATATGTGTGAATACATATATAGACGTGTATATATATAAATATATATATTTATATACATTTAAAACTAAATAAGAAACTTACATTCATTATTTAGTCATTCCAGTAATGTTATCATTTGATATTCTAAGGTTTTGCAATTTAATTTCATAACAGCAATATTTTTTTTTGCATTTGTGTGATTGAAACATTACAATTTGATACACATTAAAAATACTTGAACCAAGTGACAAACATTTACGCTTCAGTCAAGCCAAAAATGTTCACACACTAGATTAGAATCAGTGGAAACCCTCTTATTCCCAGTGAAATTCAACTACTTGAATCAGTGAAAATGGCTCCACATAAAATCGGTGGAAAAATTCTTGTTGTTTCAGTGAAACAAATCACTGATTGAATAAGTGACAACCAACTGTGTGCTACAAATTAAATATTTTTTTTTATCGAATTTAGTGAATTTATTGAAATCATCATGAGAAATAAACATATTTCCAATAGCTACTGTTAATATTGTTCAATTATAAATAATATATAAAAAAATTGTGGTGTGCAAGATTTGAACCCACCACGTCATGCTTCAAAATCGATACTTTACCAATCGCAATTCCAAGTAAACATAGATTCCACACAGTAAAACATATGTATTATTTCTATGTCAAAAATATGTGGCTTTAAATTGTATTCCCATTATTTTTGTTTTAAGTTTAATTTGTAACAATAGAATTGTTAAATAGAATGTATGAAAGCAATCACTTTATATTTAATGCAGTATACATCTTCAAACTGAGCACTATAATGATTATGTGAAAATGAAATGAAAGATGTAAAAAATTAATGAAATACTAAATATACACGTTGCCTTGCAAAATAGTATTATAAAAGATGCAAGTCACATTAAAATTTTTTTATTGGTTTTATTAGTTTTGTGACTAATCACAAATAAGTACAAACATTCAAGCAGTTTTAAACACTATTTATTATTGATTTGTATAATATTTCTGAATAGCTGGCAAGCGTAGAATGACTAGTTGATTTCACAGTCGTAAATAAGGTTTCAACCACATTAAAAAAAAATTATTTAGCAATGATAAAAATTGTTTATAGCACACATCTAACTTCGGAGCACCAGCAAACTTTACAGACAACATTAAAGTTAATTACAATTCCCAGAAATCATTAATTACCAAACACCATTTTTAAAAAGGTACATTAATTTTTTTAACTCTCAATTATTTCTTAGAACACAATTTAAATAAAATTCACAGAAAAGGAGGGCAGCAGCCATTTGCCCATCAAAGCTTCCATTTCCATAAAACATATTTAAAAATTGACAAAAATAATTATGGCGGGAGGCAGTCACATATGACCAATCACAGCTCCAACCGATAAAATAACCATAGCTGAACGACACAGCAATCAATTAAATGTTTATGCCCTAATCGATAAAGTCGTGGAAACCATTGAAACAACAAACATTAAATTAAACTTATGTGGCAAACAAGACGATCACAACACGTTAAAACAGGAGAGACAGCAGACGCGACACCATAGTTAAACCGAAAAAAAAATTTAGAAGGGCGGCCAATACCAAATTTAGAAATGGAATAGCTCTACTGCACACCAAAGCAAATACACAACCATGCCATACAAAATGTTTACAATACCCTATCGCAAAACTATTAACGTTTTCCACGACTAATATGCCCCATCACTCTCTATAGTGACAGGTGAAGGTGTCAGTTTAACATTATCGTCAACGTATTCAGCTCATCTGGACGAGGTGAAGTGTGGCAATCCCATACTGTGCAGAGCGCAGAATGCGTAGAGAAGAAGATGGCAGAGGGCGGCCGTACAAGGCCTTAAATAAAATACTACGGCCAATCAAATCATTACGCAGAGGAGAAAAGGAGAAGGTGGGGATGGAAAAAAAGGGGAGGAAAAAGGAGGTGATCCAAGTCGAGCAAGAGTACACCACCACCGCAGAAGCAGATGGCGCTAACAAAATTAATGTGATGGCGCTGACGTCTCAGTTTATTTATACGTTATTTAATTTGATTCATGTTTTTTAGCTGTCATTTGATATACATTGTTTAACTGATCCATCAGTCAAAAAACAAATCACTGAAAACTGTGAAGGAAATGGTTGATGAATCAGTGGAAAATATCTCTGAATCAATAAGAGTGAGTTAAACTTACTGAAGTGACTGTTCAATATGTCACGTGCTGTTAACTGATTTAAAAAGCGAAATTCTCACTGATTCAGTACACTAATTTTCAAACAAAACGAGTAGCCAATGCGATTTGGCTGGTTCTCCAGTATACTCAGTACACAATACTGTTAAGTCTAACCTGATAAATACGTATTACATTAAAATTTTACATGTACTTCATATCATACATTCCCACATTACAGGCATGAAGTGCATAGAAGTCTTAAATATGCATAAATCGAGTTATTTGTTTTCAGAGTACGGGGTGGAAAAGGACACTTCTAATGCAAAACAGATAGAAAATAATGCCTAATGCAAAAAGTAGGCTAGATAAAAGTAGTAGCCAATTCCGAAGATGCCTATAATTCTTAAGTAAATGTTTGCTGGGATGTGTAAGTTATGTTGGAAGGTAACATAATTGTGAAAAACAAGCTCTTGAACTATCTGTTATAAATTTTTCTCATTTTTATATTTTGCTTTGATTCTCACCTTTATGTAGCATTTAAAAAATGTAATATTTGTTATATTAATGTATTTGATTTGCTGTAGCTTTACAAAATGTGAAGAATACATAATTTAGATATTGCTATGATCCGAAGATATTAATTTAGTGAAAAGAAAAGGCAGAAACTTCATGTTGCACATTAAAAAGTTACAGCATACTGTACAGTTTATATAAAATCGTAATTTGTAGCTTTGAATGTTATGTGCTTTGTACCTTTACTGTCGAGATTTTCTTATAAGATAAATACAATTTCAATGGTACTGATAAATCCCTGTGTGTTTATAAATAACAGTGTTTTACAAAACATTTTACTTTCACACATTTCTAGGAACATAATTAACTTACGCAAATGATGATGTCAAAAAAAAAGTCTGTGTTAACATAAGGACTTTCTAATTTGTTAAAAAAAAATTAACATACAGAAACTGAAAATAAATATACTGGTAATGAATATATTTACACAGAAATTATTATTTTAACAAATGCAGTATAACCAGAATACAATCTTGATTAACAGTCAATTCAAATAAATGGTGGATATCTGCGAATATATTAATACTGTTAAAAAATTTTGTGAAAAATATATCAATGACCGTATTCAATATCTGAACCAAGCATAAATGAAAGATCATATTCACCAAGAACACCAAAATTTGGTCAAGGAATAAAAAAAATACAATGAATTACCAAAAGAATCTATATGGATGAATGATGTGAGATAATTAATTCATCTCTCAATCATATTATTACCAAATATATCTTATCTGTTTCACAGTTTGGATTTAGAAAAAATTAACCTATTTAGAATGCAGGTTATAGATAAACTTAGAATGTTCTAGATGATCTGTCACCCTTTTAACCGTGAGTTTATGTTAACAGTCAGTACACTGACAAGACAAGTAAAATAATAAAGTTGGGTACAAAAAACAAACTTAATAAACTCAAAATGAAATAACTTTTTTCTCGCTTCATATTCAATCAAATTAAGCACATTATTGTGTTGAACAATACGTATACTGTATTGTAATACATACTTTTGCCAATGAATACCCAGTAAAAATACATTCTGTGCGATGCAGAATGCGAATGACTCACGTTTGTTGTTTATGTACAACCTACATATGTACATCGTAGAATCGTTTCGTCTTCCTCACCCATACCGGAATTCCTCGACACTCATCCGCCCTCCCATTCCTACAGTCAGTTCAGTAGCGGTAGTCACTTAGTCACTGTCCTCAGTTTGTTGTCAAAGTGTAGTGTGTTTAAAAATGTCTGAGAAATGGAAACGTGTTGTATTGGGACTTTCTCAAAAACTTGAAATTATAAATTGACTGCGTAAAGGAGAAAGCGAGACAAGTATCGCTCCGCTATATAGAATCGGGCGGACGACAATCAATGATATTAAGAAAGATGCAGATAAAATCAAAAGTTGACGAGGAACTTGTATTAAGTGCAACACAGGAGGTAGAATGTTTAAGTGAAGAAGAAGAGGTTGACACACTCAAGGATTGCCCCAAAAATAATTAGCCACAGTGATACTGAAAACATGTTTTCCAAGCACATTGAATGGTACAAGCAACAAGAAGAGGCAGACGCTACACAGATATTACTCCTATGTAAGATAGTAAGATACGCAACACAGCAGCAACAAAAGCCAGTGGAGTATTACAACAAAGGAAAATGACAGGCTTTTTTAGGTAGGATTATACTACTGAACATATACATAATAGTACTGAATTCAATTTTGTTATTTTATGAACATAATAAACAGAAGTCTACAATATTTAATATCAAATACATACTGTGCTGTACATACTTCTATTGATTGCTACCTGTTTAAAATATAGTGCTAAATATCTGTTAGAATAATAGAAGTAAAGAAAACAACACTTCTTTGAAAAGTGATGTATTTAATAAGCAATTAACTGACATAAGTAACAGACATCTCTCCGTGGTCTTGAGTCCGCCACGGAGTAGTGACGCAACTCAGTGTTGCCATTTGAAATGTACCATAAAATAACTCACCTCCTTACATTTATATGGCAACACCAAAACACACAAAAACAAAACAACTTCACTATGTTATTAAAACTATCTATCTTAACTTAATATATCTTATTTTATTCTTTTACATCTAACGTTTCTCTGAATTTAATGAATTTTACATTTCCTAATGCTTTTGTAAATATATCTGCAATGTTATTTTCTGAATCTATCTTTACAACTTCAATATTTCCTTGCTTGACACTCTCATGTATAAAATGATAATGAACCTCAATATGTTTAGAATTCTTTGTAAAGTTTCCATATTTGGAAATGGCTATTGCCCCTGAGTTATCCTCATATATCCTAACTGGTTTACAAATTTTAGTGAAAACATCATTCGTTAAACAAATAAGAAAATTTATTTCTGTTACAGCTTCTGATAAGGCAATGTACTCTGCAAATGTAGAAGACTTTGTTACACAGTTCTGTTTCTTTGATTTCCAAACAACCTAATTATAAATCCTGAGGTAGACTTCCTGTCTAGAATGTCCCCTGCCCAGTCAGCATCCACAAAACAATCCAAAATATCAGCATTATCATTCTTATAATATTTTAATTTAAGATCTGTTGTCAAGTACAAATACTTTAGAACTCGCAGAGCATATTTAAAATGTGTCTCATGATAACAATTTTGGAACGTGCATAAATAATTTACACAAAAAGATATATCTGGTCTGGTACCAGTGCTTATATACAAAAGAGCACCTATTAAATTNAATATTTTAATTTAAGATCTCTTGTCAAGTACAAATACTTTAGAACTCGCAGAGCATATTTAAAATGTGTCTCATGATAACAATTTTGGAACCTGCATAAATAATTTACACAAAAAGATATATCTGGTCTGGTACCAGTGCTTATATACAAAAGAGCACCTATTAAATTNTGCATAAATAATTTACACAAAAAGATATATCTGGTCTGGTACCAGTGCTTATATACAAAAGAGCACCTATTAAATTTCTATACTTTATATTCTTATTTATATCAGCTTGTGCCAGTTTTAAATTTACTTCCATAGGGGTCTTATACAATTTTGCATTTTCAACATGATAACGTTTAGCTAAAGATTCAATATAAGATTTCTGACTCAAAGTCAATATTATCTTGATCATAACAATATTTAATATCGATACCAATATAGTTTTTTACTTTACCTTTGTNGACTCAAAGTCAATATTATCTTGATCATAACAATATTTAATATCGATACCAATATAGTTTTTTACTTTACCTTTGTTTTTCATTTTAAACTTGTCAGATAATTTACTTTTTATGTCAACAATAGCTTGTTCAGTTTTACAGCAAATTAATAAATCATCAACAAACAGTAGAATGTAAACAGTTAAGTCATTCTCTTCTTTAACATACAAACAATAGTCATATTTACTTCTGCGAAAACCAAGAGTTATCAAGAAATCATTGAAACATTCATACCATGCTCGGGGACTTTCTTTTAAGCCGTATAATGCTTTATTTAATTTATAAACTCTGTTAGTACCATCTTCATAACCAATTGGCTGCTTTACATAAACTTCAGATACAACTTTACCATTCAAATTCCGACAGAGATGTAGGTAAACTACTTATTGTAAACAATTTTGACAATAATAAGACAATAACAGTTTAAGAGTCTGCATTTTAGCTACAGCAGAATAAGTATCATCAATACACTCAGTTTGTTGGAAGCCTCTCACCACTAGCCTGGCTTTATACTCCCTTTCACTCTTCCTTTTGTATATCCACTTCACATCAATTACCTTCTTGTCCTTAGGAGGTTTGCTTACTAGTGTCCATGTATTATTTTTCACAAGACTGTCCATTTCACAATTCATTGCTTCTTTCCATTTCATTGACTCATCACATGTAATCGCCTCCTGAAAATTTTCCTTAGCCAAAGCATCACAAAAATTGACATTAATGCAGTAATAACCAAATTCCTCATCAAAACGAAGTGGAGGTTTAACTNAAAATTGACATTAATGCAGTAATAACCAAATTCCTCATCAAAACGAAGTGGAGGTTTAACTTGTCTTGTTGGGTCTTTTTTTGTTATCCGATCTTCATCTTCTTTTATCTCGTCATCATTATTTATTTCCTGTGTATTATCCTTTTCCAACTGTTTTGCCATATCCATCTTCTCTTGATTTGTATTAGGTGAATCTTCAATCTTATCTTGTTTCTCATCTTCAAATCCACACAACATTTCATCTTCTTCTATTACATCACAATGTCTAGCAATAATCACTCTGTTGTTAACCAACACCCTGTATCCAGTGTCAGTATATCCAAGTAAAATTCCAGCTTCTGCTTTCTTGTGCCATTTTGATCTTCGCCTTTCTTCTGGAATTCTCATGAACACTTTACTTCCATACATTTTCAAATTTTTAACTGACGGCTTTCTTTTAAAAAATATTTCATATGGCGTTTTCCTTTCAATAGTATTAGTCAATGTCCTGTTTTTAAGATATGCAGCTGCTTTAATTACTTCAGGCCAAAATTTTCTTTCTACTTTTGCTTCTGATAAAAGACATCTGCCCATATCCATTAATGTTCTATTGTATCTCTCTGCTGTCCCATTTAGTTCATGAACATATGCTGGACAAGGTTTTATTACTATTCCCTTTTCTTTTGCAAACTGAAAAACTCTTGCATTCATATATTCCTTGCCATTGTCACATCGCAGTTCCTTTATCATCTTTCCTGTCAAGTTTTGTATCTCATTTACATATTGCACTAAATAATCATATACCTCATCTTTTGTCCTGATACAATAAACTTTNTCAAGTTTTGTATCTCATTTACATATTGCACTAAATAATCATATACCTCATCTTTTGTCCTGATACAATAAACTTTCTAACTAATTGGCTGTAATCATCTATGAAACTCAAAAAATATTTTTCTCCCTGATTTCCTGAAGTCTGATGTGGTTCATTTAAACCTGTGTGTACAATCTCTAATATCTCCTCTGCTCTTCTTCGATTATGGTGAAATGGTAGGTTATGCATTTTGTTTTCAATACATGTTGCACACCTTAGGTATTCAGATTCAATCTCTTTAGGTAATCCATCCAATGACTCAATTTTGCACATTACTTCCAAATTTCTAAAATTTATATGTCCCAATGTACGGTGTAGTTTTTCTTTTATAGTCATATGTCTTTTACCCACATTCGCTTGCATTCTTTCTTCAATCATGTAGCTTTTCATCTTATACAGTCTCTCATTTTTAATTGCCACTGCTAGAACCTTTCCATTTGTGTTATAAATTTTTGACAATCTCCTTCTTGAAACAATTGAATGTTTGTCTGTAATTCTTGAATAACTTAACAGGTTTGCCTTAATTTCTTTTACATAAAAAACATTTGTCAACATCACTTCAATGTCTCGCAAGTATCAAAGTACTCATCAGGGTTTATAATATGGTCTGTACAACCACTATCGAGTAACCATTCTATTTGCCCTTTCTTTGGCTTGTCATTTTCATTTGTTGTGTACGTATTGTTTGCAATGGTAGTATGAAAACTATTACCTTGACTTTCATGACTACTTTAATGATAATTTCCTCGTCCTCTACGCAAATTTCTAATATTCTTTGATCCACGTCCTTGGCAACTGGATAATCCATGTCCACGGTAACTTGAAAAACCACGTCCACGGTTTACATTTCTGGAACGACAATCTCTTCTAAAGTGACCTGGCTTTCCACAGCCAAAACAATTTAAATTATTCTGATTTGATGACCTGGCTTCCGCTCGAAAAACATTTGATGTATTATTTGATGTGTCACTCACATTCTCTGCCTTTTTTAACTTTATTTTACTTTTTAAATAGTCCACAGTTCTCTCACCCTCCGGTAGAACATCTATTAAATCACCAATATGGCTGTAATTAACTGGTAGTGCCTTCAACATATAATTTAGCTTTTCCTGCTCCGATACTATTGCTCCTGCTTGTTTTAGTTCGTTTGTAGCTTTCTCAAAGTCGTCAAAGAATAAACTAACCTCCGAGTAATTTTTTAATTTGATAGTTTCCAGATTATGTCGGCACACTATCTGCAACGCCGTTGATTTTTTTAGATACATCTCGTCAAATTTTTTGAAAATCTCATAAGCTGTATCGAGCTCTCCTATGTATTCCAGCTGTTTATTCGATATGGCACTATAAATGTAATTTGTTGCCTGGACATCCCTGTCGTCCCACTTGTCATCATCAGTCTTCATTTTCGGACTTACTGCCACATCCTTACACTTCTTAAACAGTAAAAACCTAAGGATTCGTAATTTCCAATTACAATAGTCCGCTCCATCGAAAATTGGAATGTTTATGTCGCTATTTCTAGCCGCCATTTTGGTTAACAAAACTGTTCTTTTTTGGGAATTTTCACTAAACTATTTCACTCGTTCACTTCCGAACCACGCTTCCAAACCACGCACCTCTGCTACCATGTTAGAATAATAGAAGTAAAGAAAACAACACTTCTTTGAACACTGATGTTATTTAATAAGCAATTAACTGACATAAGTAACCGACATCCCTCCGTGGTCTCGAGTCCGCCACGGAGTAGTGACGCAATGCAGTGTTGCCAAATGA
>NQII01000708.1:365788-376553 GCA_002778355.1 Clitarchus hookeri
TTTTTTGCTCTCAACCATCTTCAGTAAAAGGAGGGATTTCACAAATATAACTTAGAACAATAATATATAGTAGTCATTCATTATATAAATGGAAATAAATAGTATGGTATTATGCAATCACGAAACAATGGTAACTGTAGTATTTATGCAATAAATGCATATTTTGTTTTCATAGATCCACGCAACATTCCAGGGGCATAAAATACAAAATAAGTAAATTACATATGAAGGGGAGCATCGCGAAGAAGAAGTGAAGTGAAGAGATTTGGGTGAGTATGGAGCAGCACCGGAATGGAGGGATAGGGGAAACTGTAGATCCCAGAGAAAACCTGCCAACCAGTGGCATTGTCTGGCACGATTCCCACATGCAAAAATCTGGTAACCTGGCCACAGATTGAACCCGGTTCGCCTTGGTGGGAGGCGAGTAGGCTAACAGATTAGTCACCACGGCCCCGGGAGCATCACGCCCCCATGGAGAGGGTGAGGTGACTTACCCACTCAAAAGCGAGGGTCAGTGGTGTTTTCTTGTTAGCATAGAGCACTTGCATGACAGGCATGGTGGACAGTGGTCCAAGCCTTTCCAAAAATGAAAATTTTCAAAATTTCCGGTTTTCATCATCAAAAAAATAATGGAAGGACTTTAAATACTCCAGTTCTCTCACCCTACGTAATATATACTATTTACATAGTTCCTTTAATAAAAAATTAGTTGGGGTGTTTTGTCCCTTCCCAGTAAAATTTTGGTTTGAAAATGAAAAAATTCAAAATATTACAGGTTAACTTAGACACCCAATAAATTTCCAAACAAATATGAGATAATATGACTGTAAATAAATATCACCATTTCTTTCTGAATAAACTTACCATTGAATGTTTGAGTTTGCTTAATTTTTTTATAAGTTATAAAACTTTGCATGTTTGCTTGTAGTTGCAAAAAATTAAGGTGTTTTGAGTAATGACTTGAGACCTTACAACAAAATGGAAAAACACAGAATTTTTTAAAAATTGGCTTTGATGTCTCCAAGCAAACTGTGCAAAAAATTAAAATTTTAAAAAATGGTGCAGCAATAAGTTTTTGTTGAAATGGCAATGGCATGGAATGACCCCCTGATCCATAAATCTTTCATTGACCTTACATAACTTTCTAGACAAGAAAAGAGAGAGGAAATGTGTTTAACTTGAAAAATTGTTTGCACATTAATCATGAAGAATATACTACCTATTATTGGTCCAATAATATTTTTGTGAAATTCCCTAACTTGTATATACGGTTAATTATTGGCTGACCATCACAAAAGGGTAAATTGACATATAAACCCGAAAATTAAAATTTTCCTAGTATTAACTACTATTAAGGTTTAGCTGTGATATCCATTTAAATAAGAGTTATCTCACATCAGTTATACACTGAGGTGACAAAAGTCATGGGATAGCATTATGCAAATATACAGATGGCAGTAGTATCGTGTACAAAATGTATAAATGGGCAGTGCATTGGTTGGGCTTTCATTTGTAGTCAAGTGATTCATGTGAAAAGGTTTCTGACATGATTATGGCCGCACGACGGGAATTAACAGACTTTTAACGCAGAATGGTAGTTGGAGCTAAATGCATGGGACATTACATTTTGGAAATGGTTAGGGAATTCAACATTCCAAGATCCACAGTGTCAAGACCGTACTGAGAATACCAATTTCAGGCATAAACTCCCACCATGGACAACGCAGTGGCCTACCGCCTGCACTTATGACCGAGACCAACGACGTGTGCACAGTACTGCGTGAAATAACAGCAGGAATCAATGTAGGACGTATGACGGACATGTCCGTTAGGACAGTGCAGCAAATTGGCTGTACTGGGCTATGCCAGCAGCGCCTCTCCTGGGCTCGTGACCATATCGGTTGGACCCTAGACGACTGGAAAACCGTGGCTTGGTCAGATGAGTCCCGATTTCAGTTGGTAAGAGCTGATGGTAGGGTTCGAGTGTGGCACAGATCCCACGAATCCATAGACCCAAGTTGTCAACAAGGAACTGTGCAAGCTGGTGGTGGCTCCATAATGGTGTGGGCTGTTTTTACATGGAATGGACTGGGTCCTCTGGTCCAACTGAACCGATCATTGACTGGAAAGGGTTATGTTCANGTAGCCATTCATGGACTTGATGTACCCAAACAACGATGTAATTTTTATAGATGACAATGTGCCATGTCACCGGGCCACAATTGTTCGCGATTGGCTTGAATAACATTCTGGACAATTCCAGCAAATGATTTGGCCACCAAGATCGCCCGACATGAATCCCATCAAACATTTATGGGACATAATTAGGAAGTCAGTTCGTGCACAAACTGCTGCACCGGCAACACTTTCTAAATTATGAACGTCTATAGAGGCAGCATGGCTCAATAATTCTGCCAAGGACTTCCAACGACTTTTTGAGTCCATGAAACGTTGAGTTGCTGCACTTCGCCGGGCAAAAGGAGGTCCGACACTATATTAGGAGGTATCCCATGACTTTTGTCGCCTCAGTGTATAAGTACCACCGCCATGAAATACAACTTCCATACATTTGTCAACAGCAAAAAATACCACTAATTGCAATAAACATGGAATAATTTTAAAAATCACATATAAGCTTACAGGAAGTCCCCAAATATGTGGCAAGTAATGAAGGAGTGGATAGTACACCCCAAAACAATACAAAATGTCCCTTTTAACATATGTTCTATTCAATTTTGTACTGGATGTATTTGTAATAAATCTTCCAGTCACATTCCATATTCAAGTAGCTGTAGCCATGTTCGTGTGCTGAAGTGCTCAAAATGTCCACCATGTGCCTGAACATGCTGCATAACTAATTGTCTGACAATTTCATATACTCCAGGAATTGCACGTATCTGCTGGCAACCTTGTTCCACTTGCTGGCAAAGCACTGCTATGTCCAGGGCTGGAGTTGCATAAACAATGGCCCTGACATGCCCCTGCAAGTACCAGTCCAGTGGATTGAGATCAGAGGTTCTAAGCGCATGGCATTTGACGTGAGTCCGCTGTCAACAGTGCAATGGGACAGGTAATAGCACACAACCATTCCAGGTGATCACATTAACAGGCACACCTCATAAAAGATTGACTAATACCAATACATGTGGTACAATGTTGGTGGGTCTGTAACTCTGAAACTATACAATTTAGGACATATGCTGATAGGGACATTGTGTTTTTTTTTGGGTGCACTATATACTCCCTGATTAATTCCCACATATCTGATGCAAAATTATGCTGACAACCTAGTTGTATGTTTTATATCTATACAAATTGACAGTTAAAATTAAATTGTAATCATTCAAAAACTCTTAAGATAACAGTGTATGAGCCACATTAAAAACTTACAGATCCAAATGTATAATGCTTGAAGAATTGTTGAAAACTGGTATCACAGGTAGGAAGTTCCAGCTCAATGAACTGCAAGAAAAAAAAAAATTAAAAAAA
This sequence comes from Clitarchus hookeri, assembly GCA_002778355.1. Classification (NCBI taxonomy): domain Eukaryota; kingdom Metazoa; phylum Arthropoda; class Insecta; order Phasmatodea; family Phasmatidae; genus Clitarchus; species Clitarchus hookeri. Next base: position 369,278 of record NQII01000708.1, read on the forward strand.
TTTACAAAAGTTATGTTTTATCAAGTTGTATTATTAGAAAAAGTAAAAATAACATAATAGGCAAGACAAGTACATTTTTAGCATAAATAATGTAACAAATAGCTTTCTAGTCTTCTTACATTAAAACACCCAAAAATTTTGATAAGTTCTAATTAATATTGTAACTTTAGGGGTTCCGGCTGCCCGGCACTTAAAATGAGTTGCAGCGTGTTTGAAATCCTGGTTTTTGACAAAAATATTAAACTTTCCCCATATATGTTTACCTAGAAAAGATAAATACCCCAGGCGAGGACAGAATGGTACTTTGTTATGCATGCTGTAAATATTATTTTGGATCTCTAAGATAGTTAAAAAAAGGTTTTTTCAGACCGACATATCTTAAAACTTACCAACCAGATGTAGTCAAACTACGATAGGAGCCTGTATTAACCTTTGCTATAAACTTTTCATCAATAAAATGATAAGGTCACCATTGAAAGTCTCATAGGTACATTCAGCACTAAGAGAACACTGTATGCCAGTTCAGAGCCCTGCACATAGCGGCAATGGTGCTCTTGTAGCCCATACAGTGTAACCCTTATAGCTCCCGCTGTGCTATTTTTGTTTTTTTGGCGGCACTTACCTGCTCAGACTTTAATTCGCTTTTCAGCTCTATTTATGGAAAAGTCTTGTCATTTGTCCCCGTTCTTTATTTGCCCATTCTTCTGCTGATTGTGAATAATTTTACTAAACTGTTAATCACTGCTATCTGAAAACATAAAATGTTGGGTTACTTATAATAATTTACTGTTACTGTTTTGTAAACATCCTTTTTGGTGACTCTCTACTATAACTTATTCAAGTGTTTTGTGCCACGATAGATGGCACTTTAGCATTTGTGTTAAAATTTTGTCTTTTTATAAAACATTAATTGCTAAAAAAAAAAAAAAAAGTTCTACATAACGTAAATGTAATTTATATAATCTGAAAAAGAAAATTTTTAATAAATATGTTGTTAGCATTAATCTCCAATGTAATTCGGGACCACCGCATGGCCATTTAATTGTATGAATCTGCCATGTGGGCAAAATTGTCCAGTCACGCAAACTTCTCTTTGGTGCTGATGTGACCTTTTCTTTTCTTCATGATTATGTCATGGAATTCATCGCAGCCCATTTGTTAATAAATGATATGTGAATTATGAAGTTTTATATATATATATATATATATATATATATATAGACACACACAAATGGAAAACTTTGTATGCATTTGTATAATACGTCAAATACTTAGTGATGCACCCCACTCCTCCCATAAGATTTATGTTTGTTTCAGTCATTGAATATTCAAAAAAAATTTATTTAATTGAATGTTAACATTAACATTGTTTTGCATATTGTATTATTAATACAACACAGTTTTATTGGTGGTAATTGCATAAGAACATCGGACATATGATAATACTCATTATTGTTTAATTTATTTAAATAAATATTTATATAATTATTACCTTGAATTCAGTGTTCTTTTTTTTCAATTATTTAAAAAAAAATTTGCACCTTAAGTGTTTACTGGTCAGTGGTTATATATAACATGTGAAATAGAGTAATGATTTAAAATATAATGCTACTATTTAAATTTTGTTGAAGGAAAAATTTAGGGGCTTGGTCCTTTTCTTCGACTATTTTTAAGAGGGCAACACTGGTTGCGGGAATAGACCTGCTGGTTACCTTTTTAGGCATCCTTTATGAGCAGAGTTCAGAACGCTTGGATTGTTTGCCCCTTTATGTGGCTTATAATTTGTGTTCCAGCCTGTGACGAGTATGTGGCTCAATATTTTGGTAGCATTTGGTGGGGGTTTCTGCCTGTGCGGTCTTCTATATATTTTTTCTCCCCCTCTCATGGCAGACACCATGGATGGTGACCATAATTTAAGTGTAATTTTTTTTTGTTTTAGTAAAATTTTGTGTTGTGTACTAGTTTAAGTTGTCTTGTTTGTATTTCTTCATTGTTTGTTGGGTTATCTTTTAATCATGATTGCTACTATTGGCCAGAATTCTTGTTGAAGCAAGAATTAGTTTATGAGTGGTTATGCGGAGTACAGCCTACTGATGGTAACGTGACTGAACTGTGCAAATCACTGCACTCTGCCCTTCAGGCAAATCAGATTCCTAGTGTGGCAAATTTAACTAATGTCGACGTTAATGTGGAATATGAGTTTTGTGCATCAAAGTTGTTTAGTTTGATTGATCTGGTGGATAACTTGGAGGATGAATTTAGTAATGTCTCTCTTCCTCGTGTAAGACAAAGATTGGCACACTTAGAAAGACGTGCTACTAACCTATGGAGTGTCTTTCATAAGGACCTTTCTGACACTCTAGTTGCCTCTCTAGAAAATGTTCTTGAACAAATAAAAGTTTTGTCTGACACTGTGAGTAAAGCTGAATGTAATTTGCGGCTGGTCACTACCACAGAGTATGAAACTGTCTCTTCACGTCTAGCAGAGCAATTCTTTGATCTTACCTTTGCTGGACCATCCAACACGGGTATCCAAAATCCTGTACCTAACATTCCTAACCTTGTTACTTACCATACACCCAGTGTATTAAGTACTTTCACTACTACCGTTGCTGGTCTTAGAGGAGCAGTTTTTTCCACTGCCCAGATGTTTGGTACTAAGCAAAATTCTTTATTTGTGCCCCAGGTAAATATGTCAAATGATCTGCACCCTAGTGGATACAAATGTACCTTCCCCTGTCATTGGGAAAATCTCAAATCTCCTAGAGCGTATAATAAAAGAATTCCTCATTACTGATGGTTTAAATGTCACAAAATTTCTCGAGTTTTTGAAAATGGTTGTCAGACTGCACCAGAATAATGCTATTTGTGAACATCACTTGTTAGAGGTAATTTACCCCCTTACTCAGGGGCCATTAAGTAAGATAACTCAACATGCCATAGCCCGGTCCATGACCTTTGATCAGTATCACTAAGATATTTGCATTTCTTTGTTCCCTCTAAACTTTTAACTGAATTGCATTAAAACAGTATAATAGATTGACGCATTCTGCGTCCCTATATTTTATTTGTCAGAACACACGCTCTGGCGAAGCTCGCGGGCGTACGACCGCAATAAGGATTAAGGGTTTTGTGGACGTGCCGGCAGAGTGATGCCAGGAGCCTCGCAGCTGCAAAGGCACCCTACCAAAGGTTTCTGCACATGCAACTGTTCCTGCACGTGCAGACGATATCCGGAGACAACGGAAGGCACCAGGGCGCGGACACCGAGATCCCACCACCAGCTGCGCCTGTCCCGGGCTTGTACCGCAATAAACCATGAGAGCTTTTAGCGGACGTGCGTGCAGAACGGGACAATAAACATCCAGGCCAGAACCAAGGGACGACGCCACGCCGGCTGCGGACCACACGAGCAGCGGCCACGTGTTTTATGACCCGGAGGGTCGACAAGCACTCCGGACACATGCAGAGATGGGGCAAGTTGAATATGGTGATGGATGCTACAAAACCACACGAACGGGGGAGCAACAGGGCAGTCAGTTGAGAGACGTCGAGTCAGTCAGTCGCGGATCGAGCAGTCAGTCAGTCAGTCAGTCGGAGTCAGTCGAGGATCGAGAATGCATCACGACGTCGACCTCAGTCGGAGGCCGTCAAACGGGACGTGCGGCGGGAAGAATACGAGAAAAGTCAGTCAGACGTCATCAAATGCAGAGTCCTGCATGGACCCGAGAATGAGGAACTTCGAGGCGAGGCATTGGGACGCCCCACCAAGCCGCCAGCCGAGGGAAGACAGCGCAGCAGTGTCAGATAGGTAGTTCTACACCAAGTGTGAAGAATCTTCCCCCCCCCCCACGTGGCCAGTCGCGGCGTCAAACCATACGTAGCCTACATAGAAAAAGGGGAGGAGAGTTTGTCTCGTGAGTTCATGTACCAGTTAACCTGTTCAAGCAACAATAAAACTCGATTATGTGAACACATGTATAAAGTGTATAATATTAGTAAATTGAACCTAGAGACAACAGTGACGACGTATTTATACGCCCTATCACTGAGGGCTAGCATCAAGTGCTGGCGCCTCACGCCGCAGAGCAGAATCAATACCTACTTCCAAACTTCAGCATTTGGCAGGTATCAATTTTCGGCGCCCAACTGTGGGGCCCGCTGAAGTCTGTATAGATGGAAGCAAGGACAAACTGAAGCACCCGGGAGTAAAGGAATCTCGCCCCGAGAGCTAGCACATTTATGACTTCGAGGGGGTCATAAAATAAAAATAAAAATACAATTAACCCTCGTGGCGCCCAGTACCGACAATAGAACCGAGAAGGGAGCAGAGCTAGGGAATAAACCAGACGAGAAAAGGACGAGGTGTCAGGCAAACAGGTAATTACCGTGCCGACGAACGACGAGAAAAACAAAGCATAAACTAGCGAACGGGAGCGGAAACGTGGAGCGGATGCCAGTAGCGGGCAGGACGTATTAGCGAAGATAGGTCTCTTTCACTGGATGGTGAAAAGGACGTGGGTTCAGGCGGACGGGTAAACTACCGCGCCGACAAACTACAGTAACCGGAGCGCCGGTGAAAGATAAAATAGGAAAAAAGTAAGTACTAATTCCCTGGATGGGGAATAGTGACATTTTCCGAACAAGTATACCAGTATTTCCGCCCGCCATAAGACCACTCGGATGAGCGGCAGAGAAAGGGCAGGAAAAATAGTTCACTGTATGGTACAGAGACTGCGAGATAAGGGTAAAAGCAAGCTGCCAAATAAACCCAGTAAGATCGCGCAGTCGGTGCCCGAAGATAAACAAACCCGCGAGTGCGCGCGGGAGTTAAAGGCCAGCCAGGCCTGACGGCCGCGAAGCTTAACGCGTACGGGAAGCCGCGTGTGAAGAAGACGAAGCGAGATAAAACGGACGACGAGAAGGCGAAGAGAGGCAAGCGAAGAGAAACGCTAGAAAATGGCCGTCTAGCGAGCGCGGGGATAGACGTGGGAGACAACGACGCGAGAGGGAGCGGCCGCGGAGAAAATGAAGAAGGAAGGAAGCGGACTGCATCGGCAGAGAGTCGAACCCAGCCAACTTCAGCGAGATGAGGCTGTACCATGCAGACCCGACTAATCGGCGGCATGAGACAGCAGCCCGCAGCAGTCAACTGATCGAGAGATGGAAGGGGGGGACCTTCCCCCCTCCCCCCAGCAGGCGGTCCAAACCCACATTGCGGGGAGTCCAGCCGGCCGTACGTAAACAACCGACGGGACTTCTCCAGGCCCCGCATATTCCAGGGGCTGTGAAGGCGGCCGGCACCAGGTAAAGTGTTGACCACACTACACCCCCCCCCTCTCCCTAGAGAAACAAAGGCGAGACCGTGCAGAAGAAGATATTTTGTGTACCGAGTGCAAAGTGACCGATTAGTTTCATTAATTTCAAAACCGCAAGTATGAAGTGTGGAGAGGCCTTTAGCCAACTTATCAAGTCAATGTTGTAGTGTAATTATGTGTTCAAACATGAACAGTAAAAACCACGAAAGTCCGCAACAACAGTGGCAGGACATCTGTCTCATTGTACCCGAGCTAAATTCATCAGCAGCACTGTTTGCCAGTTACTGATTGTTTGCACTCGTGTGTCCCCAATTAATAGATTTTCACCGATGTTTGTATTTTGTTTACTTTTTGTTTACCACTGTGTATCAACAGTGATTGTACTTGTTGGTTACCACTGTAAAGCATTGTTTACGAGCGTGTGTACTTCACTGCCAGAGGCAGTGTCGTTGTGTGTATCGTTGCCCTGTCAGACCGCTCGTCAGACGGCAGGGAGTGTGTTTAAAAGATAACCCAACAGATACCAGTAAGAATTACAACCTGTCACTACACAGACAGTGGCAATAACCTTAATACTTTTTAATCGCCAAAGTTTGGTTAAGTGGCTAAGAATTAATTTTCATATACCTGTTACTGGAGGTATATAGTATGTAAAGTGTTACGGGAAAAAGCTGCCTACTAAATATAGTGTAGAGAACCATATGTGAGTTATTTAATTTCTTAATTGTCATGGCTTATGACGTTGACTGAATTTTATAATACGTTTTTGTTGTATGAGTGGGCCACTTGTGACGAATATATTTCGCGTAACGACGCTGAGGGCGAGAATCGTGATTTTAAATCAGGCGTTTTATATTGTGTTAAAGTATTTCTACAAGTGAAAAAAAAAAAAATCTGTACTGTCTTTTGGAGTCTTTCGCTTAGATTTTTAATAAGAAATTCTTAAGGTATGCGGTGGTTTTATGTGGTAAAGTGGCAGTGCCGCAATAATTAAAATACGTTTGAATTTGCATGATTTTAGCTCGTCAGAGTTGGTGTTATGTTTAACAAGGGTTAGGGTGTAAGGTGAAATTCGAGAGTTAAGCCGCCAGCCGAGATAGGAATAGGGTTTTTTTTTACCGCCAGAGTCAGAGCGAGTAAAAGACCGCCAGGAAGTTTGTTTTGAGAGGCCTACCTGCCCTCATAAATAACGTGTGTTCACATCACGGTCAGGGCTATGCATGGCGTCATTAACCCTGAGAAAGGCAAAATTATGTACCAGTCGTTTACCGCTATGTTTGAGAGTGGTTATTATTGTTACCGATGTTTCACTTCATCAGTCTCATTATGTAGCAGATTTAGGGTTTACCGATGTTCGCTTGTCGTTTACCGTTGGCAAGTTACGTGGATAAAAAGGTGTAACTATGTATTAGAATTCGAGATTTAGAGCCTCAGCCATTGTAAGTTGTTTCTTTCGGGTACGAGTCACGAGTCACAAGGTCGGAGGAGAAAACGATGTTTTTTTTTTCGTGTTGAAGGGCCGACCAGCCCCATGAATAAAGTGTGTTTATTTTACCGCTAGGGTCAATGTGGCTTATCTTGGCCCACCGTCAGACCGCTGGGGCGGAGCGGCAGAGAGGCTCATGAGATAACAGGATCGTTGTTCCTAAGTAGTAAGGGGAGCTTGCTCGCATAACCCATTGGTAACTGTTCAATGAGAAACTGTTCAGTAAAAAAAAAAAAAATGACCCCACCTGGACGGGCTGGGTAGTGCGGCAGAACAGAGTGTGTAAGGAACCAGTGTAATTAATTNAAATGACCCCACCTGGACGGGCTGGGTAGTGCGGCAGAACAGAGTGTGTAAGGAACCAGTGTAATTAATTGTAAGTATGTAAGAGGAATGTGCTATGTGACCAGGGTTTATTTTGTTTGTACTTTGTGTCAATTTTCAAAGTGTGAGACAACTCCCCCCCCCCCCC
>NQII01000708.1:377330-511922 GCA_002778355.1 Clitarchus hookeri
TCAGTCAGTCGCGGATCGAGCAGTCAGTCAGTCAGTCGGAGTCAGTCGAGGATTGAGAATGCATCACGACGTCGAACTCAGTCGGAGGCCGTCAAACGGGACGTGCGGCGGGAAGAATACGAGAAAAGTCAGTCAGACGTCGTCAAACGCAGAGTCCTGCGTGGACCCGAGAATGAGGAACTTCGAGGCGAGGCATTGGGACGCCCCACCAAGCCGCCAGCCGAGGGAAGACAGCGCAGCAGTGTCAGATAAGTAGTTCTACACCAAGTGTGAAGAATCTTCCCCCCCCCCCCCCCACGACGCCAGTCGCGGCGTCAAACCATACGTAGCCTACATAGAAAAAGGGGAGGGGAGTTTGTCTCGTGAGTTCATGTACCAGTTAACCTGTTCAAGCAACAATAAAACTCGATTATATGAACTCACAAATAAAGTGTATGTTATTAGTAAATTGGACCTAGAGACAACAGTGTCGACGTATTTATACGCCCTATCACTGAGGGCTAGCATCAAGTGCTGGCGCCTCACGCCGCAGAGCAGAATCAATACCTACTTCCAAACTTCAGCATTTGGCAGGTATCAAGATTACAAAATCCTGACGAACCACTTTCACTTTATATTAGTAGCATAAAGGAAGGTGTCCTTGTTTTGAGACTGAACCTTCCAGAAAAGGATGTGGTAGAGAATATCTTGGAGGGACTTGCCCCCATGAGCGCACTCGTTTAGTGTTCTTTGAGAAACCAGATCATTTTACAGGTTTAGATAAAATGTGAGTACACTCTCATAACATCCGTTATGTTGACCATAGGTGTAAAATGCCTCCTCCATTTGTTGGCCCACACAAATACCACAAACATCAACACGACAAAATTAACACTTATTCTGTATAAGTGCAATCAGACAATAAGGGTCGGTCTGATGATAACCAGGATTCCAAAAAAATTAGTTCCAAAGAAGTACCGCCTCCTGACAGCCAGACATGCAAGAGGCCCATATGTATTTTTTGTAAGAAGGCAGGACATATTGCATCCGGATGTTGGCAATTAAAATATGTGGACCACGAGAACAAGTGAGCAATAATCCTCATTTTGGGTCCTATTGACATGATGCATTGTACAATGCTCACATACAGCAATCTGTGGAGCTGGGTCATTTATTTCAACACTTATTTGCTCCAGTTAAATATCCTAGCGATTCAGATCATTTTGAAATGTGTCGCGTCCACTTTCCCAATGTTGTGGCACTCTCTTTGTGTTGAAATAGTTTTGGGTCCTCTTTCAATAAATGCACTTGTTGATTCTGGCACTGCATGTAGTATAATTTCAGGTGTAAATTATTTAAAGAACTTAAGAGGTTTAAATTGATAAAATCAGTAGAGGAGAACAGTTTTAAATGTTACACTGCCTCTAATGACCCCTTATCCATATCTTGTGCCAAAGAAAAAAATAAGATTGCCCAGTTTACATGGATGGTTAAATGTTTTGTAGCAGATAATTTGAATCTTGATTGTATTTTGGGGGCAGATTTTATGAAAAGTTCAGGTCTGATCTTGGATATTCAAGACAATCATATTTTCTTTAAGTTCACTCCTCGCCAGAAAATACCACTTATTGGTAGTAAGCCTGGTATTAATAGTTCTACTGCAGATGTTAATATAGGATTTAAGGAAGAGCAACCTGCTAACCCATTAAAACATTTGTCTCTTAAGGAGCAAGCTGATATTCAGTGTATTTGTGAGTTTCCCTAAAGTCCTTACTTCAGAACTGGGACTGACTAAGCTTTTGGATTATGAAATAAAAATGCTGGATAAAGTGCCTGTTAAGTGTCAGCCATATTGTTTAGCGCCTTCCAAGATAGAGCTTTTAAGATCTCAAGTTCAAGACTTATTGAACAAAGGTGTCGTTGAGCAGTCTATCTCTCATTATGCCAGCCCTTCATTTCTTGTCCCAAAACCTAATGATAAGCAGCGTATGGTTATAGATTATCATAAGCTGAAAAAATTATAGAAATAGAATCTGTGCCCTTACCAAACTTACATTCTGCCTTTCATTGGTTTAATAAAGCAAAAATCTTCACAACTATCGATTTGAATGCTGTCTTCAAATACTGTTAACTTATGAGTCCAAGCCCATCACAAGTTTCTGCGTACCTTGGAACCTCTACCAATTCACCCATATGCCTTTTGGTCTGGCCACAGGAGCACTAGTTCTCACAAGATTACTGGACTGGATATTCCATGATGTAAAATTTCAAATTGTTTATAATTATTTAGATGACCTAGTTGTTTATTCTGCCAGTTTCAAACACCACCTTGGGCATTTGAAAGAAATACTGTCAAGACTAGAAAAGGCAGGTTTGACTTTGAACCATGCCAAAGTTATTTGCTGTCCTAGAAATTTCTTTCCTTGGCCATAAGATTTCCTCTCAAGGCATAGCTATTGAAACTGAAAGGACTAAAGCGATTCAAGATGTTCCCTGGCCCAGGGATGTCAAGGGCATTGTCTGGTTCATTGGGTTCATTGGTATAGTGCAATTTTTGGAAATTTTATACCTAACCTCGCGGTAAGACTGCACCTCTAAATCAGCAGAAAGAAATCCGCCAAGTTTGAATGGGGTTCTGAACAGCAAAACGCATTCAAAACCATGAAACATGACATCATACACCCTCCTGTGTTTCGAATGGCAGATTTCACTAAACAATTTATTTTGCAAACAGATGCCTTGAGCCAAGCTACAGGTGCAGTTCTAGCACAGGAAGTTGATGGTGTGCAACAGCCTATTTATTGCTTTCGCATCACGTATGCTAAGTGCACAGGAGAGAAAGTCGTTGACCATCTACAAACTAGAATGTCTGGCCGTGGTATTTGGGATAGAAAAGTTCCGTCAGTATCTTGAGCATGCCGAATTCCTTCCAGAGACTGATAATAAGGTGTTGTAATGGCTCTTAGCTCACCCTCGGTAGTTGGGTAAAATAGGCCATTGGGTAATGCGAATCTCATCCCTGAAGTTTAAAGTTCAACACATCAGAGGGACACAGAATGTTGTTGTCAACACACTTTCACACATGTTTGAAGGAACCAATTCTTTTGATGACAGTGAAACTTTTCCAAATTGTAATCTTTAAAGTTAATTTCCACTTGCTTTTGAAAACATTAAAAGTTACTAAGAACAAGACCCAGAGCTGAAACTGATCATACAAAATTTAAGTGCAGGTACTGAACAAAAACCATACTCTTTGTCCAAGGTTGTTCTCTATTGTAAAACCTGAGATAACTGGAAGTGTGTTGTCTTACCTAGTATTTTAAAACCTATGATATTTAATTATTTTAATTCTTTTCCAGTAGGTGGACACCTTGGAACCTATAAAACTATTGAGGCCATTAGAAAGCATTTTATTTGGAAGAGATGAATGCCAAACTTGCTAATAGGGTCAAAACTTGTCAGCTGTGTGATATGAGTAAACCTGCTCAGAACACGCAGTTGGGTTTTTGACTTCCAAAGAGGCTTAAAGACCAATGCAAAATTTATTTATTGATTTTGTGGGACCCTTGCCAAGGAGTAAGTTTGGTAACAACACGCTGTTAGTATGTATTGATGCCTTTTCCAAATTTGTTTGGTTGATACCTGTAAGGAAAGCTCCCTCTCCACTATACAGGCCCTCCAGCCACATGTTTTTCAAAATTTTAGCGTGCCATCTTCCGTAGTCTCTGACAATGGTTCACAATTTACTTACAAAACTTTTAGGCATATGGGTTTTTCTTTTGGGATAAAACATTTTACTCTGTCACCATATTATTCTCCACCTTTGCATGTGGAGCATTTCAACAGAAACCTCCGTTCAGTTTGATTGCTTTCCATGCGAAGAATCAGACTAATTAGGACAGAAACTTACCTTGACTCCAAATGGCATTCAACTATACTCGACATGAACCCCATAAATCAACTCCTTTTAAATGAATGTTCACTTATTTGCCTAACCAACCTCTGTCTAATCTGTGGCAATTAAGTGACTTGCTTACCGATGATGTTCAAAACATCAGAGAAGTCTGGGCAGCTACATGATAAATTTAAAGGCTGCCCATGAGCGGGTCATAATGAGATATAATGCAAAGGTAAACAAAATAATTTCAAGACTGGAGATCTAGTCTTGTAAAAAACTTGCACCACAAGCAAAGTAGTGGAGAAAAGGATGGCAAAATTATTGTTTCATTGGGCCGGTCCATACAGGATCAAGAAGTTTAGGGTATTTTTGGTTTGTAGCCCTTTGTAAGGCTCTCTATAGAAACCATGCCGGGGTGTGGTTTAAGGGAAGGAGTGTTGTGCCATTTTTTATTTTTTGGCAGCACTTACTTGCTCAAACTTTAATTTGGTTTTCAGTTATATTTATGTCAAAGGCCTGTCGTTTGTCCCTGTTCTTTATTTGTCTCATTCTTCTGTGTTAATTGTCAATAATTTTATTAAACTGTTAATCATTGATATCTGAAAATATAAAATGTTGGGTTACTTATAATTAAGAATTTACTGTTATTGTTTTGTCTGTAATAGTAGGCAGCTTGATCAGGGATGCACAGCAACACTTAATTGTTATGACTCTCAAAAGAAAGTATACTCTCACCTTCATTCACCTTCATTCTTAAGACTACTAAGTAAGGAAAAGACTGCATCATTTCTCTGGTTTTGCAGTAACTCTTGTTTTTCAATACTTGTCACCTGCTTTCGATTTCAACTCATTCTATCTGGAACACTTAACAGATGGTTACCCCAAAAAAAAAACCCAAAGTTGAAGTTTAATTCAGTAGAAAAAATTGTGTATAAGCAAGAACTTCATGAACTTTTTCAGCCATCATAATTTACATCTAGAGAACCTTTGCTATTGATAAACAGCATTGTTTCTCTAAAGGAACACGAGATTCAATGAAAGGTTTAACAGTCATCCTTTTACTAATACACATGAGATTTGTGGACTTCACCTCAATTTTAAGTTGCTAACTATTCACTGACAACATATTGCCTGTAAACTTGTTGTACTAGTTTTTTAACAATTACCATTACATTACAAAATGCTTTCAAAACTATCAGAATAGAGTAGGTGGGTAATTGATAAATTTGTTATGGCGGTACCTAGGTTTAATGTAGTAAACCTTATTGTAATTGATAAATCCTATCTTAGATAGTTTTTGTTAGTGAATGACAACTGTTTAGTTGTAAGCGTTTGTAGGTTAGAAACATTGTTTTGCACAATATTTTTTAGAGAAATTGTAGCTTTATTATAATTATTATAATGTAGGACAGCGCTTCCCAACCTTTTTCATCTCCCGTACCCCTTGAGTAGGATTTTTATTTTCAAGTACCCCCTTCCCTCCAACCCCCATCCGGCCATCATACACATACCTCCATAAAATAAATGTTTTTGACATTTAGAAATTTTATTTTTAATCGTTAAAAGGTAATAAAAGACGCATCATATATGAAGTATTGATTTCATTTCACAATCCAAAATTTAGCTTAACAATGAAATTACACCAATGCATAATGAATAATTTTTCTCATTATTTTTAAAACATATTATTTTCATGAATGTTTTATAAGAAAAGTTTTTGTGATGAAAAGATAACTCAATGAGATCCTTGAGCTTGGATGCCAGAGCTCAGTTTCTTAAATTCTGGTTCAAATGATGACAGGAGCTGCTTCAAGCTTGTTTCGATGTTTATTTTTGATGAAAGTATACGAAGAAAAAACCTTTTCTANCATACACACACCTCCATAAAATAAATGTTTTTGACATTTAGTAATGTTGTATTTAATTGTTAAAAGGTAATGAAAGATGCATCATATATGAAGCACTGATTTAATTTTACAATCCAAAATTTAGTTTAACAATGAAATTACATCCAACCAAAATGAATAATTTTTTCTCATTATTTTTAAAACATATTATTATAACGAATGTTTTATGAGAAAAGTTTTTGTGATGAAAAGATAACTCAATGAAATCCTTGAGCTTGGATGCCAGAGATCAGCTTCTTAAATTCCGGTTCAAATGATGACAAGTACAGCCTCAAATCAGGAGCTGCTTCAAGCTTGTTTCAATGTTTATTTTTGATGAAAGCATACAAAGAAAAAGCCCTTTCTACAAGTACTGAGCTTGCAAAAGGCAACAAGTATTTCAGGGCTTTACAGCTGAGACTTTTATATTCTCTCCTCACACATGTCCAGAACTCAGTGAGATTTGCATGTTTGAACTCAAATTGCAGAGACGAATCTGTTGACATTTCTAGCAGTTCTTCTTTGTCTGAGATTGACAATTTGTTAGCTTGCTTAAAAGAACATTGATCAAAAGGATTTGAAATTCAGTTATCTTCACAGCTTCGTTCAGGAAAGTAGTGCCTGAACGATAATTGAAGTCCTTTTAAGTGTGAGACTATATCAGATTTCACTTCTTTCGACAGTTAAGATTGTTCTCAGCTAAGAAACTGTGAAAAGTATTGAATGCTTCACTTTGATCATTGATGATACAGAATTCCCAAAAGTGTAATTTCTTAATCATTCATTCAATTTTGTCAGTAACTTTGAAGATTGTAATCAAACTATTTTGTTATTCTAAATTTAGTTTATTTAGTTATGACAAAGTATCACTTAAGTATGCAAGCTGCTGAAGCCAATTGCAGTCAAGAAACTTGCAACCCAACTCAAAAGGGTGATCTTCAATAAAAACTTTGGTTTCATTTCTCAATTCAAACAATTGTGTGAATACTTTCCCTCGAGATAACCACCTTACTTCTGTGTGAAAAAGCAATGTGAAATGTAGGCTGTCCATTTTTTCACATAATAATTTTAATAGTCTTGATTTTGTTGCACCGCTCTTAATAAATTTAACAATTTTCACAGATTGATTGAGCACTTCTTTCAATGGACCCGGAAGAGGTTTTGAAGCTAAGCTTTGTCTATGAATGGCGCAATGGCTCCAAGCAACATGGGGAGCTACTTCTTTGATGCAACCGTGCAAGCCGTTTAACAACCTGACATAGATTTGCCACCATCAGCGCAAACACAACAACAATTTTCCCAATTTATTTCATTTTCATAGAAATAACCCTGAATAACATGAAATATGTCTTTACCTGTACATTTTCCAGTAAGAGGGTAGCATAGCAACAGATTTTCTTCAAGCACGTTACCATCCAGGTATCTTGCAATGACAAGAAAAATTGATAAATTGGAAACATCAGTGCTTTCAGCCACTTGAATCGAAAAGAAGGGACTTTGTTTTATTTTTTTGAACAACTGAAGATTCAATATCATTAGACATATCCCCAATTCTTCTAGAAAATGTATTGTTTGATAAGGGAAGTTTTTCAATTTTTCGTACATGTTCTTCACCCAACAGCATCTTTAATGCAATGAGAAATTAAATTTTCAGCAACTGTATGGTTTTTACCGCTTTTAGCAATATACGGTAACAGATTCTATATGAAGCTTCGACTGCATTATCATTGTCTTTGTTTGCAGATGACAAAAATGAAGTCACTTTAGGCCTTTGGATAGTTGTTGGAAGAAACTAATGTCTTTTTGTTTGTAATTTGTATGTTTTGTATTTAAATGACGCATTAACACAGATGGTTTCATACTGCCATTTGATAATATTTCTCCAGATACAACACACAATGGTTGATAGTCATCATCACCCACGAATGAAAACCCATACCTCAAGTATTCATCAAGATATTTTCTTTTCTTTGCAGGTGGAGGACCATTGATGTTTCAAGATCTTTTAACATAGCTTATCTTATCTCTTACCAATGAAGCACTCTGTTGATCAGTTGATGCACTCTCATCCAATTGTGATTGTAAATGAGACTGCTTTGAACTGCTGCTTGCTGCTGACAATTCACCAGACTGAATGTGTAAACTAGGTGCAGGGGTATTTAATGTTCCGGTTTTCAACCACTTATCCATCTTAACACTAAATTAATAACAAACACTAGGCTTATGTTTATGTTCTCAAAACACCACTAGGAAAAATAATAGCACAACATGATTGTACAAAAGGTTGATAGTACTTCTTACTCACATCACATCAAACGAGACACTGAAGTGGTGGTTTGTTTTTGAGGTAGGTGGGGAAAACCCGGATGTATTATCACTGTATGACTCATGCGACTCGACTTAGACAGTCATCTCTCTCAACATCCCTTGACCTAAGCACGCACGCACATGCTAAACCTGGCACATCTGCATATTTTAGTTTCAAAATATTGATTTCCGCCATTACTGATATTTTTTGCCTACCCCCAACAGGCCCCTTGCGTACCCCTAGGGTAACGCGTACCACAGGTTGAGAACCACTGATGTAGGATATTAGTAATTTTGTAAATTAAAGTACTATTGCACAGGTTTGTATTTTCTCCATAATTGTTAACAGTTTGGTTAAATAGTTAAAAGTGGTAGCCATTTGGTTATATATATGCTAGTTAATTAATAAAAATTAATTATGAGAAAGAAGTGCAAGTGTAAGGGTTGTGGGAAGGTGTGGAGGAAGGTTGACAGCGGAGAGCAGTGTGATCAGTGTGATAACTTGTTCCACACAAATTGTGCAGGGATGGAAGAGGATGAGCTGGAATTGCTGGGGCAGGAATGGGTGTGTGGTATATGGCTGAGGGGGGGGGGGGGGAAAGGGGNGCAAGCTGAGAAGAGAATGCAGTCAAGAGTGGAGGAGATGATGTTTGAAGAGCGATTGGTTGTGGAAATTATTGAGGGGGAAGATTGTAGAAGTAACATCAGGACCAACATGGGATGAGGAAAAGGAGAGAAGGCAGAGAGGGGAGACTGTGGAGTTGATGAACAGGAAAGAGAGGGAGACAAAACGTATGACTGAAAGGATTGAAAAGTGGTCAGTAATGAGATAGACATTACTGGGAGGTTGAAGAAATTAGAGAAGGCACTATCAGAGACTAAGGAAGAGCTGGGTACACTCCAAACAAAGGTACAGGTGGATCTAGAAAAGGAAAGATGGGAGGCAGAGGTTGAAGTGGAGAAGTAGGTCAGAAAAGCTTTAGGAAATAGCAACGAAAAGAGTTGAGGTAGGTACTGACAAACTGTATGGAGACTACTGAAAAATATTTTTTAAAATTTTGGCATAGGTAAATCTGAGTGGGGTTGGATATGTGGCCCAACATTTTATTAATATGTTACTAATGGTTCAATTTAGCACCCATTATACTGTATGTACTCAAACAAATGATAATAAATACCAGAGTGGGGTATATGAGTACAAATGTAGTATATTTTATCAAGGAACAATTTGTCTAACATCTATAGTTAACACGTTAATAGTACGTAGAATATGCAAGGGCGGGTATGCAATTTTGTGTACTTGGCATTGTAACCAGGCTGTGTGCAGTTCTGCACGACTGATAACACCGCTCAGTACAGCATGGTCTCAGTCTCAGTGGTGCTACGATCTCCAGTTCCTGTGAACTTGTTACTTGAATACTAGATGTTCCTTTAGGTACCCGTGAGGTGATGTGGTTGCAGCAGAAAGGGGCCACACCTCATTTTGCCATTGATGTTCGTTGGTACCTCAACATGCACTCCCTGAACCGGTAGATACATAGGTAGGGGAGGACCCACAGCATGGCCACCATGCTCACCTGACGTCACACAACAGCATGGCCACTGACTGAGGCCATATGAAATTGATGGTGTATACCAAAGTTGACACAAGGGATGAGCTCATGACGGGATATGGAGAGCAGTTTGACACCATCAATGCCATGCAAGAAACCTTTGCAATGTGCGTCGCAACATACTGAAGCGCTGCACTGTCTGTGTGGCCAACGGTGGCTGATACTTTGAACAGACACTGTGATCCCCATGCCTTCTGCCCAAATGTGTAAATAAATTGTCATTTCATTGCACTGCCTGTTGCATAATTATTTTGGTTGCATACCTGCCCCTGCATATTGCCACTGCCATTGTGGGTTAACTATAGACGATAGACAATTAGTTCCTTGATGAAATATGCTCTATTTGTGCTCATCTTCTGAACTCTGGTATTTATCATAATTTGTTCGAGTACACCCGGTATATTTATTTGATGGTCGTGCTTCGCATATGACTGTGCATCTGAGTTCTGTTTGGAAAATGGAATACATTTGATAGCATTGTACCTGAACTCCACTCACTTAATGTAACCAAAGGATGTATCTAATTTTGCTCCTGCAAACATGAGTTCAGGTGAATGTTCATTCTTAGAGGAAAATGAATGAAGCATAACAATTTAGATATTCCGTTCAACCATAATGCTAATCCTGCCTGCTCTCTTCCAATGTGCTCAGAAAATTTCTATTCTGCTATAACTCAGGAAGATGTGTCAACACCAACAGATAAGAAAGCATGAATGAACCTGAAATTGTCACAGTTTCACCAAGTAATATCACATATTTTAACCAGAAGATACCAGCAAGGGCAAAAAAACAGTAAAAGGAAAAATTTCCATATGTTCCCAAATCTGTTGATTGGAAAAGCTATCACATGGCAAATAAAGTTGCTAAAAAAAGGGGGGGTGGGAACCATGTACAACTTTAAATAGTGAGAGTTCAGATGACGAAGATGTAGTAGAGACACTGCAACAAGACGACAATTCAAAATGTGATGTCCGTGATGGGACGTACAGAAATTCTGTGAACTTAATGCTGCAAAAATTCGGAAGTTGGTGTTTATGTACCTACTTGTTCAGTTTCGAAGATATAGCAGTTTTTATAGATATGTTTGTGTAATCCAGAAGCTACCCATGGAAGGTGAAATAGAAGTTATGAATTTAAAATGTCAGAATGCTAGCAAAAAATTTTCAAAATGGTGGAAAATGATGTTTTCTGTAAATGCATAGAGGCAACTTTAGGATTAATTCCTTACCCCTCACTTTGCATGGCTGGTGACAGAATTAAATATGAATTCAGACAACCAGTGGATGTTTTTGAAAGCATCTAGCGTAACGATTAGCAATATTTTTTATGCAGTTCAGTTTATGAATTTAAATTTATACTTTTTTTGCTTCAAGTTTAAGGTTAAAATATAAAACCAAAAGTTTTCTTTATTAAAAATATGTGTACTTCTATTTGAATTTCAATTTGTCAAACACTGAGGTGTCAAAGACTAGGGCATGGACTTTTCTGCAATGTCAAATACTGGTACATTTTACCCCTTAACTTAGTCTCAAAAAATTTGTATTTTATTTTTAGGTTATAATTTTGTGTTGAAATCATGGTACTAAAAAAATATAGTTTGAGCTTTCGTTTGAAGCTAGATACAAATAAAGTGTGGTATTCCTTCATATTTAAATATTTAATTATAACAGATTTCATTCTTGTAGTGTCAAAGACTGGTGCAATTACTTTATGGTTAATGGTCTGGGGATGATGGTGGGTGGCAAAGTGAGACTGTTTGCAGGCTATTGTGTGCTGTATACAGAGGTGGGTGGGGGGGAATAATTTGCAGGACAATATACAACAAATAAGGAGGTGGACAGAGGAAATAAAATGAAGATTAATGTACAAAATACAAAGATGGTAAGGTGTACAAGGAAGAGGGGAATGTATGAAGACACTTATAAATGGTGAGGGCAGGTGATACAAGAAGCTTCAGAGAATAAGTACCTATGGGGTGGTGATTCAGAATGGAAGAAAACCAAGTATTCAGAATGATATTAAGAAGAAATACAAGTACAGAGAATGGTTACAAAGGGAATAAGGGCTTTGGGAATGCTGGGTATGGGTCTTGAGGGGGGTTAGAGGGGGAGGTGTTGGAGAAGCCTTATAAAGCTATGATTAGGCGAATAATTGAAAATTCAACAGCAGTCTGGGACCCATATGTGAGTGAGTTGAGTGAAGAGAAGCGAGTATGGAGCAGTGCCAGAATGCTAGGTTGGGGGAAATAGAAGATCCCTGAGAAAACCAGCCGACCATCGGTGGCATCCGGCATGATCCCCACATGTGAAAACCCAGAAAGACCCCACTGGGAATTTATCCTGGTTTGAGTCATTTGTGGAAGAGGCGGTATGGGAGTTGGAGAAGTTGCACAGAATATCAGCGAAGTGGGTTAAGGGTAAATGGGGAAGGCAGAGGCGACGATGAAAGGAGGTTTAGGCCATTCTTAATGATGATGGAGTTGAGGTGGTTCTCCCTAAGGGACAGGCAAAGAGTCAAGATGTACAGTATGGTGAATGGAGTGGAGGATGGGGGAAGTAAAGTAAGCATTTAGTGAAGGGACTGAACAGAGGGAGAGGTACAATTAGTAGAAAGTTTCAGAGGTTATGGAGGCAGATGGAAAGGGAAAGGCGATCCATGCTGGTGAGAACTGTGAGGGAGTGGAATGTGTTGTGGGATGAGTTGGTGATGGTGAAGGGATTTGGGCAATTTAGAAAGGGACTAGAGAGTGAAACAGGTTGAGGGAAAGAAGTGTTTACCACAGGGCGATAAGCCCTACTGAAAGCAGAAATAATAATTATTACTGTTTTAAAATTATTACTACATTTCCCACAACTGTATACTAAATTAAAACAAGCTGTACCAGAAAGTCTATTTTTAATATTATGTTTTATTTCGAAATTCAGCATTTGGAGAAGCCCGGGTTCTTTTAAAAAAGCCCCATTTTTAGGTTTTATCAGTTTTTTTTTAAAAGGCTAAATATAAATATAGGCTCCTATTCTAAATACTTCTTTTGGGTATGTTTACCTAGACACTTATATTTTACTTTATTTAATTAATCAATGACTATATTCAGAATCTGAATTTAATACACTGTTAATAAATATTGGAAAAAGATTTTTTTTTAAATTTCTGCTTAATATCGTGTGAAGGAAAAAAACGGATATTATAGCAGTTTACGTAATGTATCTAATATTATACACAACATGTAAAATATTTTATACTAATTGATATAACAACTATCATGATTGTCAAATATCACCATAACCTGCAATTGTGTTGCTTTTTTGAAAAACTCTTTTCGGTAATTATCCAGAGTAGTGGCTTTTCTGTTTACCCCCCCCCCCCCNAATCCCACGATGGGTTAATCACAATTTTACATCTTTAAACTAACCTAGCATTGTAGGGTTTTAAACTAACCTAGGGTTGTAGGGTGTTAAACTAACCTAGGGTTGTAGGGTTTTAAACTAACCTAGGATTGTAGGGTGTTAATCTAACCTACGAATTTAGTCTAATCTAGGATTTTAGGGATTTAAAGAAACCCTAAAACACACCCAAAGAATATGAATTAACTCACCTAGGGAGGCGTCGGGTACAATTCCTCTGTCCAAGACCCATTCAACTGTCGTGCATCTGACCTCAATCCACAAAACACTACGATCTACTAAAAAATCCAAGTAACATCCGCCACATAGGCGAATATTACGCACAGAAGCACTCGTTCTTGCACCCTCTAATCATAAATCACAAGCCTTTGCACGGTCAAATTTGGATGTCACAACTCACGCCAGCAAAAACATATCCACACTGTGTCACGTCTCAACTTCAACGTAAAATTCAGTGACAATGATGTCTACAGACCCCACAGCCAATAAGGTGATGGCACAATGTAAATTTGTTCACGTTACCAATGCATTACTTCACCAAAAATCATGGCATCCGACATAAACAAAGCGGCGAACTGCTCGTACTTTTAATTATTTTATTTAATACGGTCTACTTATTTTAACATTATGCCCTCCTGAATATTAACATGGTAAGCTGTGCAGGACCCATTAATGCTACTTTTGTTGGTTTAGGATGTTTCCTTCAGAAAAATTGCTACTCTGGATAATTACACTCTTTTCATAACTTGTGTAAATAGCATATATGTGGCATTTATTGTTTAATATACATTTCTTTTTACTGAGGATCACAAGTATAAATTATTAAGAATGTGCTTAAGAGGTAGTGAGAGGAATAGAAATTTTCCCTATAGAAACAAAAATTTATTCCTCATCACTGCAACACATCAGCCAAAAAAAGAGGAATGTATTAAAATAACTGCATAACAATTACAAGTGCCAGAAATTCATACTGCATCAGTCTCATTCTCACAGATATCAGCAAGTGTAAAGTCTACATTTTTTAACGGTATTCCAGTAATACACTACACAATAGTCAGATGCATGCAACAGGTAGACAAAATGAACATAACACATTAATAATACAGTCAATATAAGCTTCTGACTGTGGAAAATTTGCTCGTAAATGACGACAAACTTTAACTAGTTTTGTTGCACTGTTTCTCAAGATACACTGCTGCATGGTCAAGATCTTTGCAACATTTGGATGAAAGTCTTGGGCATGTTCAAGGGCAATTTCACTGTACATATTATAATTTGTCACAAATGATTTTGCACATTCATGGTGAGAGTTTCATTGTGTTTCATTTGGCAACTGTTGCATCACACAATATTTCTCCAGAAGCAACATATGTGCTTGATAAAAATTTCTAAAATACTGTTACGCACCTACTGCCACACAGGGCACGAGCACTATGCGCAGTATCGACTCTGTGGGGGTGATCAACCCCTCCCCTCTTCCCAAGCAGACCCACTTGTAGTCCAGTCGTCGAACTGGGAATGATTGACAGCTGACCTGTCTGGCATCACAGCCCCTCCTCCTTCCTTGCTGGAGAAGCCAATGACTTTATAGGATGCGCAAGAATATTCTCAAAACTAGGACCTTCAGCACAATGCAGCATTTAGAGAAATTTCTGGGCAATGGCCTACGACCCTATAAATATTGCAGCGGTCCAAGGGTCGGCAGTCTTTTGCGGAAGCCATCTGGCTGACGGCAGTGGGTGAAGTCAAGTGTGACGAGGGACATCAGAAAAGGTGATGGACGATGATGGGAGATTGCAAGGCGACGGCAGGCAAGATGTTCGTGGTGTGAATGGACAAGAGGGCGTGATACTAAACGAGCAAAGACTACTGTGCATCAGGGTGCTCGGAGAACTCTAAAACATTGTGGACTGATGGGATCTGGACTAAAGTGAGGTGGGACTGTATGAACATGTGATACAGACTTTATTGTAAATATTGGAACTGACAAATATGGACACACAATTTATAAAGTAATTTATTACATTTTGATACACTGTCTACTATGACTGATTTTGGTTATTTAATAACTTTAATTCACTTGGGTAACTGTAAATTGTAATGATTGAATTTATCAATTGTAAATAAGCAAGAAAAAATCAATTTATTGTGAGATATTGAGACGAGTGTATTTTCTTTGATAATTAGTTTTAATAAATTAGGAAATTATAATTAACATTTTTATTTAATTAATAGCTCCATCCCTTAAGGTGGGGGTTCAGAGTTTGGCAGAAAAATCTTAGTTTATTTTATTGATGATAATGCACCTATTTAATAAGTTGACCAAATTTTATCTATTGCTACATAAATTATAGGGTTTTTACTTTGTTTTTTCACTTTCACAAGACACACACTGCCTGAAAATATTTATTAAAAAAATACATATATGGCACTAAACAAGAGCTGTGAACAAATTTGTTAAAAACAAATCTTGCCTTATTAACATGAGGACATAAGGATTTCTGTATTATACGAATACTTGATGCATACTCTTTCCTATAATGTGCTGAAGTCATGCTGCCATTGAATGAACTATATTAAAATTAATTTTTAATGTATAAAGCTCTTTTTGAATATTTTTCAAAATACTAAATTTTTAAGATATGACACAAATTTCAATAATTTTTTTAATACACTGCTTAAGTCAAGTTTACGCTTCAATTTTAGCCCTTGATAATTAGTTCTTGGGTAGTATTCTCCAAGATTTGTTTGAAATACTGCGGCCACTCGCAGTGAAGCGCGTATCACATTGAGAAACCGGCCAACAGAGAGCACGCAGTACGCTGTCAGCGGCCAGTCTGTCCTCTGGCGGACCGCTTGCGAAGACTCCATGCACACAGCGTTGCCGTATGCGTACGTGAAGTGTGAAAACGCATGGCTAATAAAAACTACAATGGGTAAAAGGAAAACTTCTTACCACAGTAAGAAATAAAAAAACCTTAGCCAAAATTTTATTTTGGTGAAGAAGAAACCAAAGTTCTGTTTCACAAAGTAAAACAGCCAGGATGGAACAAACAGAAGTAAACAAAGCCCAAGATTCTCCCCAGTAAGAAAATGAAAACAGTCTTTGGATTATCTGCAATATTAATATTTATTATAATAAATCTAAATCAATATAAATATTAAGTTTTGTTTAAGCCAGCAGAAAATAAATCACTAATGTACATTTCTTCATTTCATTTCAAATTTACATCAATAGTTTAATTTTTAAAAATCCATCAAGGCAAAATAATATTAACTGGAAAAATACCTTGTTTGAAAAAATAAACTGTCATGTAAACTAATTATTTTCTTAATTTTGATTTATCTTTCGATACTAATTATATAAATTGCCTTGACGTATTTTCATTTATAATAAGTTAGTTGTATTTGAGCCTGTGTGAGTGATGGCGTGTGCATAAGTGTGCACGTGTACGCCAGAGACTAGATCAGAGGCAAGTAAAGATTTAAACAAAATATTTTTGTCCATAAATGTATAAAATACTGTATTCTTGACCCACAAGTAATAAACAGTTAGAAAATTATGACAAACAACAGTTTACAGATAGTAATAATACTTTAAGAAAAAAAATTCTTCAGTGTCAGTTCAGTTAAGTGAACAACTTATTTATTGTATAAGTAAGTAAAGCATTTTATATCGAAAACTAAAGCATTAAAAATTGACCAGTATAGTGACCCAAACAACGTTTAGTATTTTGCACATTCAAACCTGACTTAATTTCATTGCAAAATAAATGCAAAAGAATCAATATTGTACTGAAAATTAAATATTGTAACAAACATATTATATTTATATACAGGTTGATTCTAAAATCATGGGGCAAACATTGAGGGGTGGTAGAGCTCACTAAAACAAACAATTATTATATAGGAATATATGGGCGGAAGTGACGGATTGAGGCACAAAAACATAACACATTAACAGAAACATAAAATGATCATTAGCAGCATACTTAACAAGTGATTTCTTACAGAAAATGTTAAAACAGTTGCTGGAAATGTATCCACCAACAGTCACGCATGCTTGGCAACCTCTACATATGGCATGATTGGCTGACAATGGTGGCGATAGTTGTGGGCAGTCTAACGGTGCGCCAGTGACCTGCTGCATCAGCGAACAAAGCATTTGCGCTTGAGAGTTCGGCCGTGATGGATGATTTTACGAATAGCGAAAAGGCAGACATTCATCTAATGTACGGTGCTGCTAATGGTAACGGCAGAGCAGCGTTACGGCTGTATCTGCAACGCTTTCCACGTAGACGCATGCAGAACCACAAAATGTTTGAGCGATTACATCGGCAACTTTGTGAAAATGGTTCATTTATCGCCAGTACTGATAGAAGGGGTCGATCGAGGACTGTACGAAAACATCACCTTGAAGAAGTCATCTTGGACCATGTGGACGAAACACCCGGCACAAGTACAAGGGCTGTAGCATGTCGTCTACATGTCAGTCAACCAACTGTTTGGAGAGTTTTACACGAAGAACGTTTACACCCATTCCACATACAGAGAGTCCAAGCTTTGCAGACGTGGATTACCATCTGCGCGTGGCTTTCTGCTAATGGTTCTTGCAGCAGTGTGCGTTGTAGCCGGCTTTTCCAGCTCATGTGCTATTTACAGATGAGGCGACCTTTACACACGAAGGCGTTTTCAATGCCCACAATTCTCATGTTTGGGCAACAGAAAATCCACACGCCCACATGTATTCCAACAACACTTCTCTGTGAATGTTTGGGCGGGTATTGTGAGTGATAACCTCATAGGCCCATATCTCCTACCAACCAGACTCAACAGCCGCTGTTATCGGATATTTCTGGAAGAGGTTTTACCAGAATTGCTGCAAGACGTTCCGATTGGCGTTCACAATCAAATGTGGTTTCAGCACGATGGTGCTCCAGCCCATTTCAGTATGGAAATCCGCAATTACCTGGATGCTACTTTTGGGGTGCACTGGATTGGGTGTGGTGGGCCAGTCCGATGGCCACCACGATCGCGAGATTTATCGAGTCTCGATTTTTTCCTACGGGGGCATTTGAAAGCCCTCATTTACGAGACTCCAGTTGATTCCATTGAAGACCTCGTCGCTCTACTACCCTGTGCGGCTGCACGCGTGCATGAAATACCCGGCGTATTTGAATCTGTTCGCCAATCACTCCACCGACGCTACCAAGCTTGCATTACTGTCGGTGGTAGCAATTTTGAGCAATTATTATAAACATTGCTGTAAAAAGGCATTTAGCGGCGACGTTGTAAATAAACAATGTGTTGCATTTCATGTGTTATTTTTGTGTTTGTGCCTCAACGCGTCACTCCCGCCCATATATTCCTATACAATAATTGTTTGTTTTAGTGAGCTCTACCACCCCTCAACGTTTGTCCCATGATTTTAGAATCAGCCTGTATATACATATTTTAACTTATGCAGTGCCCGTCACTGTTTCCGCAAATAGTGTGCACGACTTGTGTGTCTTGTTTGCATGTTACCTACATTTCTGTACATGTGACCAACAGTAATTTGAATACAAATGAAGGTTTGATTTGGATAAGGGCATATCTCCAAAATAAAAACTTTACAAGATAAATATTTTTGCTTCCCAGTCACAAATAACATAATAATTTTAAAAGTGCCATTATTTAAAAAATATTAGTTAGCATTGTGAGAACAAGGCATATAATAATAACATAACATCAACCAAACACATTTTACAAAAAAAAATTAAAACCATGACAAACTTATTTTTCCAATAAAATGAGCCCTTATCCAGTTCAATGCTTCATTTAATTGCAGGTCTTAAATTCACTTGTATGTCGTATACAATTAGCTGTATATCTTAATTTCATTTGCACGTTTTATACAATTATTTGCATGTCTTCTGTTCATTTCCTTGTAACATACATGCTTTTTCATGTGACCTACATGTAATTGCATATGACCCACATTCATTTCTAGGTGACCTGCATTCAATTGCATATGCCTTACATACGGTTGCTTATCATCTAGTAATTTCCATACCATCTACTTTCTTCCACATTTCTGTCTCTCGCCGTCCATAATGTTGAGGGTGCTGGCCACCAAAAAATTTATTTTTTGATATTTGTATGAAATTATGTTGAACCTGTAGGCATTACTTACAACAACTATTTCCTCGCATTAAAAAAAAATTAGACTGCATATTTTTTACATGCTAGTCTGTCAAAATAACAATTTTAGTGATTCTGTGATGTACAAATAACAAAAACTAATTCACTTACCTAAATGAGATAATTCACATTGAAATAATATATAATGTATTCACGGTAACTTCAAGATTTTCTGAAGCCCTGCTAAAGATCTACTTTCAGGGAGCCCATTATGTATCCTTCCACAGTATGTAAACAAAACATTGCCATGTGACACCTGTCAAACGTTTTGTAAACAAAAACAGAGCCACGTGGGAACTGTCAAATATTTTGTTAACAGTGTCCATGTGGGAACTGTCAAATATTTTGCTAACAGTGTCCATGTGGGAACTGTCAAATATTTTGCTAACAGTGTCCATGTGGGAACTGTCAAATATTTTGCTAACAGTGTCCATGTGGGAACTGTCAAATATTTTGCTAACAGTGTCCATGTGGGAACTGTCAAATATTTTGCTAACAGTGTCCATGTGGGAACTGTCAAATATTTTGCTAACAGTGTCCATGTGGGAACTGTCAAATATTTTGCTAACAGTGTCCATGTGGGAACTGTCAAATATTTTGCTAACAGTGTCCATGTGGGAACTGTCAAATATTTTGCTAACAGTGTCCATGTGGGAACTACCAAAATTTATTTTTGAAGAGAAACAATGCCATGTAATCTTAACTGTCATATACTTTAATAAAATTCTCCAAATGTCTAAAAAATGCTAATCAATTTAGCAAAATATTGTAATACATACGAAAAGGTAGATTGAAGTATGTATTGGAACTGTTAATTATATAATTTAATTAAAGTTTACTTTTTGTATTACGATTTATTTACATATTTGGTGTAAGGAAAAAGTTAAATTTTACATAATAAACTTTTGGAAGTAGCACTCAGGTTAAAGATTTCACTGTGATAAATGGTACCGTATTTTATCACATATAAGTCGCACATTTAATTTAAAAAATTGTATTGAAAACTCGGGGTGCGACTTATAAGTGAGAAAAATTCCTCCAGCCCCGCACTAACGTTTCATTTACTACGAATTCACGGCCCGCGGCTCGATTTCCAAACTCTTCAGCGAACAAAATCACTTTCATTTTGAAACCTGCGGTGTAGGTACATCGCTTTTCCATCGAGAAACTGTCGCACTTCTTCACTGCCACAACATCAAAACAACACTACGTGCGGCGCAAAGACGTGTAAGTCACTGCTAACATTTGGTACTCAAGAACCAACGCTAATGTGCTGCTATCTCTTACGCTCCACAAAAAGCTTTCGAATATAATTGATTATCAGTTATTGACCAAAAATCGATTACTTTTCATTCTTTTAAAATATTTTTTTCTGTTAAGGATTGCGACGGGAATTACGTAACGGAAATATTCAAATGCCTTTCTATATTTTGCACGTTTATTTAAAACTTACAAAGATAAACTGCAGAAATAACAACGCTAATACTAAAATTACATCTTAACTTAGAATTATCTTATAAGAAGAAAGAATGTGTTATGTTAGTTTTATAACCACAATTCAGCGTCTCCAATATCCAATATGGCGTGGTTATACTTCTGAAAAAAACGTGCCCAAACGAACAAGATGGAGTGTACGAGTCCGCTGGACAACAACTGAAATTTATTTAATTTCAATTAATAACGGTGAAATCTTTACCCATGAGTGCTACGTAAAAATGTAAATATATAGTTTAGCAATATTAACTTTACAATTACGGCATTAAATTTATACATATTAATATTTAACCTACGAACTATTTCTTTTCAGCTATAACCAACATGTCCCTTCAAAATTCGTTGTTAATTCGTACGGACTTTTAACAAATTATTATAATTTATTGAAAAAATATACTTAAAAATTAAAACCAATTTATATAGTGCTTCAGTGCTAAAAGCAAGACAAAACCTTTTTCCACATATAAATTTTTTATAACCAATTGAACATGTAACTCCTAGGGTGATTTTTCAAAGGTTCTTTTCAAAAGTTTCGAAGATACCGTGAATGGATTATAGATGAGTTACCTCAAGAAATCTTTAGAATCACTTTATGAAATGTTTTCGCAATTTTTAAAAACGGTTTAAAAGAATGAAAACTTTGTATAATTTTTATTTATAGCTGGCTGTGACTGTTTTGTAAAAAAATATTTTTGCTAAACATATCTTAAAATGCATTAAATACAATACATGTCCGTCGCCCTTATTACACTTTCTGTAACTGATTTTGTTTATTTTCTTTGAACATCCCAAAAACACTATAATTGGGGTTTTGACATGCTACAATGCAAAAATTATGCTATTTAATATTTTTTATGTGAGGAAAGAGAACTTGTAAGTAATGTCTACATGTTGAACGGAGTTTCATACAAGTATATAAAAATGGATTTTTTTGGTGACCAACACTCTTAACAGTTATTATTATAAGTTCAGAATCAATAACCACTACACTTACCTTGTAAGGCATAAACAAATACAGAGTAATAATAATATAAAAATCAACATCCGCAATTAGGCTACCGCCCCGTGGCAAGCTCTCTCACCTCTCCCCATCACGACAAAACTCCTCTTCTACGCCCTTCCTGAACTTACAACCCCCCTCACAGATACAATTTCCCCCCTGCAACACATTCCACTCCCTCACAGACCTCACAAGCATCGACTACCTACCCTGCTTCATTCTCCTCCACACACTCTGAAGCTTCTCACTGTTGTTTCCTTTCCCTCTAACACCCCATTACTTAGCTGGCAGCGTAAACTTCCCCACCCTCCCTCTCCGTTCACCATCCTGTACATTCTGACCAGCCTTTCAACTTTCCTTCTGTCCTTCAACGAGCTCCACCCCATTTCTTTCATCATCACTGATGGCATATAGTTCCCTTCATCCTCACCATCCTGCCCTGCCTTCTCCCATCTTGCTGCCCTTTTATGCACCTTCTTTAGCTCTCGCACCTCCATATCCATGTATGGGTCCCATACTGCTGCCGCATATTCGAACATCGGTCATATCATTATGCCATTCTCCTTCACCTCATAGCTGACTTCCTTCAGCACCCTTCCCAACATACCCAAAGCCCTTCTTCCCTTTGCAACCACCCTCTCTACCTGTTTTTTCCATCTGAGATCTCCCTGCAATAAAATCCCTAGATTCTAATATTCTACTGCTTCTTCTATCTTTTGCTCCTCCCATTTGTACATGTCCCTGCTTATCACCTTATTCCTTGTGAACCTCACTACCTTAATTTTTCTTACATTTATCTTAAGTTTATTCTCCATGGTCCACAACCATATCCTGTCAATGTCTGCCACAGAGTCCCCCCCCCCCAAATACACAATCATCAGCAAACAATCTTTTTCCCCTAATTGCCAAACTCATGTCATTTACCATTACAGTAAACAATAGAGGGCCCAGCACGCTTCCCTGCGGCACCCCTGACGTAACCTCTCCTTCCTCCGATATTGCCTCCCCCACTTTCATCCTGTCTGCACCCCCTGAGGAAGTCCCCAATCTATTCCACTACCAATTTGTCCGGTATTAGCTCATCCACTTTCTTCAACAAAGTCACATGGGGCACCTTATAAAATGCCTTTTCAAAGTCTATGAAGCAGGCATTCACCTGCTTCCCTTCATCAACTGCCTGCACCAGATCCTCTAACAGCCCAGCGAGCTGTGTTACACAGGAGTATCTTTTTCTGAAACCATGTTGTGACTTCTCCAACCACTTCCTCATGTGCGTAACTTTCACCACATACTGAACAACCACTCTCTCTATTACCTTTCCTGTACTCGATGTGAGACTCACCGATCTTTAGCTGCCAGGACTCCCTCTATCCTCCCCGTTTGTGTATTGGGATCACCAACGCATCCTCCCAACATTGTGGCAACTTATCCTCTCCTAAGGACTTGCTAAACAACACCTCCAAATATTTCACTAACTCTCTCCCACCAAATTTAAGTGCTGCGTTCCCTATCCCGTCTGGTCCCACTGCCTTACTGCTCTTCAGACCCCTAATTACCATTGCAATCTTCCACTCCCTCATTTTAAACTTACAAAACAACCCCCAATTCCTATTAGCCTCCCTATTCCAATCCTCCTTTGCCTCAAACATTGACAAGTAATGACCTTGCAGCATCTATGATTTTTCTTGGTCATTTGTCGCAGTCCTGCCATCCCTACCTTTCAGCAGAGGGATCCCTTCATATCCTGCCCTTACCTTCTTAGCATACCTAAACAATTTCCCCCATTCCTTACCTTTTCCTTCTTCCATGATTTTCCATAAAAATATATTCTTTGCCTGTTTAATCATCCTTTCAAGCTCCTTTCCCATCCAGCACTGACCCAACACCCTGTAATGATTCGTCTTCATCTTCAAGCGTGGTTAATCGTGCTCACGTGGTTTCATTCGAGCCCCGCGGCCGGGCACCATATTGTAATGTTCCGGGCCGCGCGCTCGTTAACTCGTAATTTCTAATATCGAGCCCCTTAGTTGGGACGCCATGTTGTAATGATTCGTCTTATTTACTTCCGTATTTATAATAATGCAGCCGCACAGTTGGGCGCCATCTTGTAACGTTGCGGAAGTATTACCCTGCCGAATGTTTACGTTGCCACGGCTTGCTCATAGGTAGAATACGAGACTCAGTACCAAGTGATGCCGATTAATTAAAAAGAAGAAGTTCCAGATTAGTTTGCTTTATACTTTATTTATCATTGAAGTTTCACAGTGCACAGACGACTTTCCAGTTTACAGAGTACGAACTTTCACAATCAGTTATACCAGTGCAGAAAACAGCGCCACAGTAGTTTACGGTTTATTAATGTCTCAAACTTACATCGCACGACTAAGTTACTGAGGCAGGAGGGATGTTCGTTCCCTCCTGGCACCCTAACGACCCACGCCCTTTCGGGCTGGTGCGTCTTCTCACGCCCGACGCGTCTTCTTCGACGGTTGGTGACTTTCTCTCTAGGCGATAGGCACCACCAGTATATATTAGGCAGGCCTATCTCCCCCTTCTCCTAAGATAAGCGCATGGCCTCTGGCATCTGCCAGTAGCGTCATCCAAAACTACGCTGTGTCCCGCGCTCACAACATGTTATCGTAAACTAAAACTGTTGACACCATCCATTTCCAAAGAACCGAACGTCACGTCGCGCATAACCAAAACAACAACTTTCGAAACTAGACGGACGTCTGCTGCTGCGGCTTTAACTTGAAACCTGACAAAATATTACGAAGCTTTCCAAAGCTAAATACACACGAAAGAATTTTACACCCGTGTCCCGAAAAATTAAGCCTACTGCATCATTACAACCCTCTTCATGCCACCTCGTAGATGTTTCTACTACCTGAACCAAGCCTCTGTTTACTAATTGTGCTGCCATTCTCTGCATAATGCTGCCCATCCCTTCTGTAACATCTATCCATCTCACACCTGGCATATTCAGATCCCCTGCTACAACAACCCACTGTCTGTCCTTTAGTCTATCAACCCTCTCCTTGATTGTCTTAATTGCCTGCCATCCCTGTACTGGTGGCCTATATGCTGCCAGCAAAGTAATCCTACTACTCCCAATTAATTTAATTTCCCACCTCAACATCTTCACTAATCCATTCTACTGACTCTTTCAACCCCTCCCTTGCACATACCATTATTCCTCCTCCTCTCCCTATCCCTGTCTCTTCTGAAGATGGTGAACTTATCCTGATTACATTCAATGTCAAGCACTTCCTCATTCAGCCAAGTCTCCAAAGTTACCACTGTGTCTGCCCCATATCCTTCAACCTTACCCCAGAATCCCTCCAGCTTGCTGTATGTACACACTCCTACAGTTCACCACCATTAACTTTATGCTAACATACTCCTTTACCCTCCTATTTGCTGAACCCCTCTCTCTGCCCCTGTGGCCTCATCAGTGCTTACCTCTCCATTTTGCTCTACTTCTGTTAGCTTGTCCCTCTCTGGTTGCTATTTAAACACTCACTGCTCAGCCCTAACCCTCTCCATACAGTCAGCTGTTTCCCTACCTAGCAGATCCCCTAGGATCCTCTTTCCCTGCTCTATCAGATGTACCTGGTCCCTTCCTACACTTTCCCAGCCTACCCATTTCCTACTATCTATAAATGTAGCTCCCAAATCCCTACATACCCTCTCGTAAACCTCACTTGGTGCAGCTGCCTTCCTGTAAGTTATTTCCTTTCTAACCAGCATGCCACTTACTACTACCGTAGCTCTTGGGAACTTCTCCTGTACTTTACTTAGTAACCCCCTGAGGTCCCTCTCTACCTCTTGCCCTACCTCCTTTCGAGCCAGGTCATTTCCCCCCACATGAATTAAAACCACCTTTGCCACCATGCTACCTCTCATACTACTAACTCTTTCCTCCAAATCCCTGATTGTTGCACCACGACATGCTGATTTATATGTATTTCCTTTCCTGATTTCCCTCAATTCCACCCCCTTTACAATCGAGCTGCCTAGAAAACCACCTCTGTTTCATTTCCAACAACCTTTTCCTGCTTTGTGTCCCTTCCACCCACCTGCCTCGCCTCCCTTTGTATACTTCACCTCTTCCCTGATCCCTGCCACCAGCCTCCTCCTGCACCACCCTTATTTCCTTCCCTTTGACCAGGCCTTTTTTTTCCCCTCCGGCCATGAACTGTCCATGGCTTCCTACTTGCTGGTCTTTGCTAATCCTTCTCCTACAAGCCGCAATATACTGCTTCCTACCTTCCACCACTGCCTGTTCCCTATTTAGTGTTTCCCGTTCATCTATCATTGTTTGCTTCCTGCTGTCTAATATTGCCTTATCCCTTGCTACTATTACCCACTCCTCTATCCTTATTTGCTTCCTAGTGTCATCTACTGCCTTATCCCTTTCTACTGTCTCCAGCGCCTCAATTTTTCCACCTCAATCTCTACCTCTCTTCTCCACTGCTTTTCCTCCTACAGCTCCTTCTGTAGACCAGCTAGCATTTTGCCAAACGCACCTTTATGCCTTCTAACTCCTTCTCTCACTTCTCTACCCTTATTGATAGGCTACACTTACCCCTCTCATTCCTGACCTTTTCCTCCATTCTCTCAATCCTGTGTGTAATTTCTATCTCTTTCCTGCTCATCAATTCTACCTCCCCCCTTCCCATCTCTCCCCCACAACCACTTCCATCCTTGTCACTGGCACATCATCTACAAGGTTCCCCATCAGCATTTCCGAAATCCAGTTTCCACATTCCCCACCTATTTGAGTTTCCTTTTCTACTGTTAGTTTGTTTCCTGCCACTGCCACTGCCACTATTTCCTTTCCCCCAACACCTTCCTGACACCTCCACTCATGCTGCCGTAGTGAACCCAGTTCCCCCTTTCTGATCCCTACACAATCGGCATGATACCAGTCGCCGCACTGGTAACAGTGTACCCCACTATCATCCTCCCTCCACACATTTCCCCATCCCCTGCACTTGCACCTCCTTACCATTTTTTTTACTACCCCCGTGCAGGTTTTTTTTTGCGACCGGTATTATACAAATGTTTTACCTATCTTATAAGCTAACCTCACTTATAAAAAAACTTTTAAATACTCACTTATATACTAGTCTAACTTTCAAAATAACACAAGTACTTACAACCTATGAGAACACTGACCATGTGCACACAACAGACAAAGAGCACTACTCTATCATTATGATAAATTACCCCTTAAGTCACTAAGCTAACACATTAAATACTACAGACTACCCTACATGTATTTAAACTTACTACTAGTCCTAATTACATGTAAAAAAACTTATTTAATGTGAAGTGACACAAACTCTCACCCTCCTGCGGAGGCCAACAGGGCCAATATAGCCATATACGCTGCTACACCAGAATCCTAAGTACTCATCTTGAGAAACAGAATTGATTTTTTTTAGGAGTGGAATTAATTTGCTTGAGTGGAATTAATTTAGATGAAAATGCAATTGGTACATCATAATATGGTCTTTTTTTTACAAAATTGAGGTGTCCTTAAATATAACAGAAAGATTAATATAAAGTTTTTATTGCGTTTCCATTGGTTTTTATTTTGCAAATAATATTTCACAATACAAATATTCTTACTGCAGTATTCTGCAGTAACGGGATCCCATCTGAGAAACTTGCTGGCCTTATTTATAATGTTGTGTAAGTTTCACCTTGACCTTGACAAGTCAATGATAATTGCCTTAAAAATTAAAAAAAAATTTGAAAGATTTGAATTTATTTATAAATGTCCACTTGGTCATTGCTAATGACGACATGACTCTTGAGAATGGTGGGGGTATTGAAACACTATATATATATATATATATTGCTTCTTTATGGATATATATTGCTTCTTTATGGATCAGTCCAAGAGTCATGTCGTCATTAGCAATGGCCAAGTGGACATTTATAAATAAATTAAAATCTTTCAAATTTTTTTTAAATTTTTTATATATATATATTGCATAGTAATGATAGTATAAATTTGTTGGTGGATATGGTACAGTCAAAATCAGTGTGTTTCGTCGGTAATTCGCACTCATCCAGAGTCAAGTGACAAGTATTACAAAGCTGGTTCTTATTTTGCTTTATAAAGAAATTGTGACATTAAAATTAATAGTATTAATTACAGTTTTTATATAATTTTTTGTTGATATGTAACTACTTGAGCGAAAGTTAAGATGGCGGTCGTATGTTTGGAATGGTCGGACATGGTTCTGTTTTTTACTATAAATACTGCTGAAAGTTTTTTAAATGATAGTACTAAGAATTGTTAGGCACAATTCGAAATTGCAACAATACTGTAAAATCTGTCAAGAAAATTGTTTAAAATTCTTTTTTGTAGGGAAAAAATGGGATCTTTGTATTTTTATGATCACCGATGCATAACTATTACTAACGATAAGCTTTCCCTCACTTGTATCTCAGTCACCAGGAAGTATTAATCAATCAAAAACATTTATAATTATAGTGATGGGGGGGGGAGGGGGGGNAAATCACTTTCTTCCATTAAAAAATACTTCCCTTTTATGTGATCATTTATCCCAAATATGCTGTTTTCTTACCATTAGGTTTTTATTGTAAATTTTGCAGAAGCCATCTCATTGCCTATTTCGCAGACAGATATATTCACCAATATTATGTGCCCATAGATTGTGTGCTGCACAAACGTTCTGTTTGCAAAATCTTTAAGATGCTATATCTTTGTAAATAATATATCCCTCTTTCCAGAAAAGCTACGACTCGGCAGCCTAGTCCAACAACAGAGAAAATATGCAAAGATTTGCCACTACTGCTTGTTATGAAAAGCACAGAAAAGGCCTCCTCCACTTGTAACTCACTGCAGGGAAATAGAATCTTCAACCCAAGCTGTGAGATTCCAAAAATCCTGGAAATAGGAAGTGGACACACAAAGCCGTGTATGTTAGGAACAATACAATAATAAAAAAAAAAAAGATTTGCAATTGGGCTTTATTGCAAGTGGGTACTTGAATGTGACACATGTACCCATAAATTCACAATAAACAATGAAGAAAGTGGATGTGGTGATACAAACAATGCTGGGGCATGGGCTGTGCTTACTTCTGGGATCAGATTTTCCCAGTTTGGGAATGTGCTTGGAGTGTTGTGTGTCCCAGCAATGAGTAGAAATGCATTCATAAAGAAGGAAGTAGAAGTTGAAAAGGTAAATTTATGATCAGTTAACAGTAGATATGAATACTTGATTACATCCTCTTTCCACATGGTTGTAATTAATTGGTGGATATGTTTGTTTTCCAGGTGTGGATGGACCACATAGAAAATGCAATGTCTGAAGCTGGGATGGAGGAAAGATGTTTAGCTGTACAAAAAGGAAATGTAGATGATGATGATGTGCCATTTATCACTGTGATTGTAGATGGGGACTGGAACAAACGAAGCTATGGCCGCAACTACACTGCAGCTGCTGGCGTGGTAAGTAAACCTGTTCATGTTTGACACAACTTTCATCACTCATATTGGGAAATTTCTCAAGCGAACTTGTACACCATTCTGTGGCCATAAACAGTAAGGTGTTGCTTATGTGGCGAGGTGTTATAACTGGCTACTGTTCAAAACTCCCTGTTTTATGACTCAGTACGAGTAAGAGTCTTTTTTAGCATTTATGTTTATAGGCTGCTTTTGCTTTTAGTATTGGACAAAATAGTATCAAGAGCAAATGAATAACATATTTCAAGGTGCAGTGCTTAGGATTAAGATGTTTGAGAAGTAGTAGTAAAGACCACTCATTTTCCTTGAAATCAGTTTGGAATTAAATTTTAGGCAAACTTAAAACTAATAATTTGCATGTAGGAAATGCAGGAAACATAAATTACATATTTTTCCAAGCAGTTCAGCTTCTCCACAAAATTCTGCCCCTCCCCCTCCCCTTTAATGGATGTCGCTGCCCAGAAGATGACAGTCAACTACCAGTTTAACAATCATAAAACTATCTAGTGTGGAGAAATACCTCATTGTACATATATAAATGTGCATTAATTTTCTATGAAAATTGCAACAAGCAGCCCTAACCCCATGTTACGCAATATGTACGTACAATAACCTATGTTCATACCAACGCATAAGAGCGATAAGGTGAGACGAGCGAGGTGGCACAGTAGTAACATACTGAAATTGCATTTGGGAGGAGCCGGGTTCGAGTCGCTGCCTGACTATGTTATTTCTAGTTTCTAAAAATGCCATTGCCGGGATGGTTCCTTCATTCAAGCCATGGCTAATTCCTTCCCTGCCCTTAATTGTCCAGGCTGACAGTTCAGTCTGCAATGGTCTTGATGTTTACGAGACACATGGTTTGTGACGTGTCCGAATCGAACAGTGTGAAGGCTTGGGATTGAAGAATGGAGGATGCGAGTACGAGTGTTTCTGTGCCTAATAGTCTGCCATAATGGTTAACAACAAAGAGCCCAGCACACTACCCTGCGGAACACGTGATGTAGCACCACCTTTCTCCAACAAGGAATCCCCCACTTTCACCCATGTTTTCTCCCACTCATGAAGTCCCCTATCCAGTCCACTACCCAATTATTCAGCAGCTCATCCACTTTTTGCATCAAAATCCTGTGAGGCACCTTATCAAAATTTATGAAGCAGGCCTCCACCTGCTTCCTCTTAACTACTGCCTGCACCAAATCCTCCAGCAGTTCAGCCAATTGCATCTCACGTGAGTAACCTGCCCTAAAACCATGTTGTTACGCCACCAGCCAGTTCTTTTCATTCATAACCTCTACCACATACCATACTACAAGCCTATCAATCACATTACCTGTACTCGATGTGAGAGTCGCAGGCCTGTAACATTAACCGCACACTTGTGTACTAATGTGCAAACACTATTGAGACACAACTTAGTAACCATTATGATATAGGTATTTGAAAAATTACACATAGTAATTTAATAAGTAACTTACACATTTGTTACCCAATCACGAAGATTGGGTAACTGCTTCAAATCCAGTCTAGCACAGTCGGCAGAGGTGACAAAACACGTACATGGTTCTGGACAATCGCTGTCATTCGCTTTAGAGGACGTAGACTTACACTCGTAGATTACATTTAAAATAAATACTAAAACGTAACCACAGTTGTTGAATTTTGGAAGATTCATCCTCAACGGTGTTGCTCCACAGGCCACCACAGCAAAACATTGGACGTTATTCCTACTAAACATTCGCAAAAATATGTCTTTGTACCTTTACGCGAATACGTAACTTTAAAAACCAGTAACACCATTCTGGAAATGCGAAACTCTCCCTGCTAGTAAAATAATTCATTTTACATTTAGGGGCAAAGCACATTTTATCACGTACGCCAAAATAGCAACAAATAAAATCGCAATAATTTTAACGGAGACGCCATTCTTGTTATGGAGTTCCTTTTATCTTTTTTTATTATATTGCTTACAAGAAAGAATCGAAGAAACAATACATATCGATAACACATCATTGAAAATTCGACTAGGTGGAAATTAATAAATATATTAATGATAGAGTATGACGGCAGGAAGTGTTAAATCATTATTTTAATTTGATTTATTTATCACAACCCAAATAACATATTTTACAATGTAAGACATTTCACGCCAACATTGGAAACACTGAAATCAGCGCCCATTGTGGAGTGAAGGTGAATATACATGCTTATTGGATATTAACACCCTTACACACCATCAAATTTTTCTTCTTTTTACCTTCAATGTTCATTGAAATCAATTCATTAAATTCTATATGATGACATACAAACGTCGTAACTACGGCCATTTTCTCTTTCAATTTATTGAGTGTCATGTTTTTTTAATTTTTTTATTATTGTTTTGAACATTTTCTATATTTTCTTGAAACCAAAATTTTAATTGCAGATCACAGCTTTTATGATAATAATAATGGAGGTAATTTCATAATAATAGAGTTGTGTGTACACATTTAAGGTTTTTTTTTTTTTACAAAACAACGACACATACTTGACGTTACCCCTTCCTTCGGCAGGCCCTGACAAACCCATTTTGCAACTCGCCACCCCACTCCAGAATCAGCACCAGAACAGGTACTGTTTCACCAAACATGCGTTAGTGCGCGTAAAGAGTGCATCAGGCTATGCGCCGCAAGCATTCGTGCACATAAACAATACAATCACACAAGTTTCCAATGTGTGACCCATTGTGAAATCCGTGTGCAAACAACAGAAACCAGAAATGTGATCAAAACTATCTATTTCAGCAAGAATTTTACATTTCACGAAGGCACAGTATATTTGAGGATGTCCACAATAAAGTTCCACTTACAGTAAAATTCTACACGCAATAACAACTACCGAAAATTTGTCGTTTTGTGGAGTTAATTTTATACACTGCAAAACCACGTGGTGAACTGGTGCAGCCATTGCCTGCTTCTTTATAAATAAAATATAATTATCAACAAGAGTAGGTGCATAATTCATCCTATAATTAATGTGATGTGTTACAAGAGCAGTACTTTAAATTCCTTACAATATCTAATTTGATAAAAATAGATTCTCAACATCGCAGGCAGTCGGGCTCAGGCTGCCCGTCTGTCACCAGGCTGCCCCATCTGGCAAATTTGGCTACGAGACAGTAAGTCATAAAATACCTTCAAACCAATTAATTAACTCCCAACAATGGACAGATCAGACGTAAAATAATTAAAATTAATAGATGAAAAACTTCAAGCCCACAACATTTAAGGTTTTAAATTGCCATACACTTTTAAGTGCACCCAAAATGTGCATAGGCACATACAAAAAGGACAGAGGAATTTTAAGTGCTTTGTATTTAAAGTAACATGTATGTGGTGCTTTGATTATAAGTCTTCAAAACCGCATTAAAAACATTCCAATTTATCGCACCACCAGATCGGCTAGGCCCGATCGAGCACCACCATGGTTTTCAGTCGTCGTTCAGCGGTCATCAGGTTAGGATGGTGTATCGCAGCTCGGGGTTCATCAAATTTTGTGACTATATGAGTAATAGATTTCAATAGCTTAATTTCCCTTAAACTAATTTCTAACTGACCCCGAGTTGTGGCCACCACTATTGCGACACAGATTGGAGAGATTTGACGTGGTTCTATTGTGAGTGAGGGGCAGATATAGGCTGGATAAAGGATAAAGCCTTGTCCATGATGCACAATTTAAAATTGAATGTTCTGATGTCCAGCGAAACTAAGTAATGCAGCACGGCACTTTCGTTGTTGAAGTGAACGGCGGATTAAACCACGAACCACCTCCATGTGGTAAGCAGCACCAGATGGATGCTTGCAGGTCGAACTTTGTGTATGGGTCTTAAGATACAGTTTTTCAGCATCATTTGCACACTTTGTTTGAGTTCCACAAAGGCAGTGTGAAGGCCATTTCTGTGTTGTTCGTGGTTGTCGTGGATGATGCATCGTGGAGGGCATCACGCAGAGTATGGAGATCTTCGCAGGAAGCATCGGCTTCGACACCTCGCAGGGCCACCCACCCGAAATCTCCCGAACCGATTAGGCTGGCCTGGCCTGGGGTGGCTCGCATTCCCATCCCACGCATGCATGCTAGGTGACAGCCAGACAGTTATACAAGGGTGACTCCTGCCTGGCGGACAAAGGGGTATCGTTGCAGGCACAAAATGGTGGCCGAATCTCTATTCCTGCTTGCCCACCTGGACAATGGCGACGATTGTTCATGTTTTCCCTCTAACATGCACTCGGTTTGCATGGTGTGCGAATTTACTCCTTATAAGTTGGGCGTCATTTAACGTGGTTCTGTTGTGAGTAAGGGGTGGAAATAGGCCAGGATAAAGC
This sequence comes from Clitarchus hookeri, assembly GCA_002778355.1. NCBI lineage: Eukaryota > Metazoa > Arthropoda > Insecta > Phasmatodea > Phasmatidae > Clitarchus > Clitarchus hookeri. Next base: position 410,965 of record NQII01000708.1, read on the forward strand.
CTTATCCATGATGCACAATTTAAGAATGATTGTTCTGATGCCCAGCGAAACTAAGTAATTACTGTGCCAGCTCATCTATATCATGGATGAGCATGTAAACTCTTCTTCTCAGGCCAGTGGCAGGTCGTCAGCCACATGGCAGTCTCCCTCAAAACATACACATCTAATTAAGTTAATTTGATATTTCCTTCACAATGTTACAACGTTAATATGAACACTATATGTAGAGGTGAAGAGCCTGGAGTGGGCCAAGTCCCGAAGGTACTTATGTACATACTTAATGAAAAGCAGAGACTCGGGTCAAGTGTAGTTATATTGATGAAAGAAACAGAACACTGTGCATCAAATACAACAGCCCGATACTTAAGAGGTCATTGCATTTGGTCCTGCCATAAGCCGATGAAGAAAAGTTACCATTAGGGACACCGATAAATTAAGTGAAGTATATCTCCGGGGTGGTGAGTCAGATGGCGACGAGAGTATGATCATGGGAGTGGAGCTAATCAAAAGGAAACAAGGTTCTGGTAAACTATGTTACACTATAGACAGTTACATGGTGTTCCAACAAAGGTGAATGTTCCTGCGATGGGATGCACATGTACTCCCTACACCCACTAAGTCGTGACTGACTAGTTGGAGCAAGATTACTAGGCACCTGCCAGCAATCTCCTGCCAACTTGGAGAGGCAAATTTACATAAAACTTTAACACAACATATACACTGTAAGACAATCCAACACTAACCAGCCTTGGGTAATGTCGACGACGTCTGTTCTTTTTGTTTGCATGCCAAACTACAATAAAACAAAAAAAAACCACAGTAATAGGTTAACAAGAAATGAACAAATGTTGTATATGTATTCAATTTAGATTTGGGTTGCTTTGTAAAATAATCTACTAACATTGGAATTTTGACTTCATGTTTTCAATAGGCGATAATACACTGAAGAGCCAAAAAAACTGGTTTAGGCAGGCATATGCAAATAACAGAGGTATGGAACCAATCAGAGTAATGCAATGCGGTCGGCAGCTATCAAGGTTTTTCAAGATTTGAGTGAGTTTGAACGTGGAGTTATAGTCGGCTCCGAGGTAGCGATAACATTTGGATGTTCACATATGACCATTTCATGAGTGTACCGTGAATATCGGGAATACAGTAAAACATCACATTTTGACATCGCTGTGGCCGGAATAAGATCGTGAAAGAAGGGGACAAATGACGACTGACGAGAATAATTAAATGTGATAGATGTGCAACCCTTTCTCGAATGGCGCAGATTGGATTTGTGGACTGCCCTGCAGGATTCATGATGTGAATTGCCTTCTGCATACCTTCAGATATTAGTCGAGTCCATGCCACATCGTCCTGCGGCACTTCTGCTTGCTCGGGGGGTCCTACACGATAATAGGCAGGTGTACCATTTTTTTTGGCTCTTCAGTGTAATATTTTTCTTTGCGTTTTTGTTCAATGTGGCTAATATTTCGCTTGGAGATTTATTCTATTTTTGTCTTGGATTGTTTTTGGGGTTGTTAGTAGCTAAGAGACAATTCAATTCTAATATTTTCCTTGGGGATTATTTGTAGGAAAATTTGTTTGTCTGGTGAAATTTATATTTTCTAGTTATACTTTGTGTTGAGTGTATAATGTTGTCTGTTTTAGTGTTGTATTTCCACTGAGGCATCATGTTTCTTCCCTGTATTGTAGTTCTGGCTGTGGCCAACTTCGCCTTTTCAACAGTCACCATCACACCACTGGATTCAGGTAAAGTTTTTGAACGTGAAGATGTTATCTTGTTTTCTGACAATACCTTCTTGGTAGGGATGGAATTTTATTTCATTTATCTGCAAGACGAGTGTTCAGAATTTGAAACCATGATAAATACAGTTGTATCAGTGCATGGAAGTGATAAAAGGCATCCTGTGTAGAACTCTTCATTCGAACAAAATTTTAATCTAACTATGGTACAATAAAACATAGTTTTCTTGCATTTAAATCTGAAACTGAAATCTTAACTTCTTTATTGCCATCCATATCGAAGCGTGCTCAAATTGTCTCGGAGGAAAAATTTTGAAAACAGTTGTTGCACTTTAGATAGTGAAGATTTAACCCTTCTGGAACATCGCCTATACTATCTGGCAAACACCCAGGATGACATTTCTACTAATGTGGCTAATCAAATTATTCGTATCATGTATTTGGAAGAAAGAGTTATAAATAACACTGGGAATATCAAGAAAATATGTCAGTTTTATCTTGATCAATATAATTCTTTGTATCGTAAACTTTCTTTTGCATCACATGACACCCTTGATGGGATGATCATCTTTAGTTTCAGGCTTGATTTAATAGTATGCTACTCCATTTCAGTGAAGCTCTTACTAACGACAGATTGGAAATGTTTTATTAGTGCCATGTAATATAAACTAGTGTACACGGCAAGTTAAGTACAACCTTGTTAAGTGCTGATTCATTTTTGAACATTCTTACACATTCAACAGCTCATTACTTGGCCACTTTACATGATAGCACCTGTTGTACAAGAAAACTTATATATTTTTTATCGTCTAAGTAATATTCAGGCAATAATCTATAATTCCTCTCTTAATGTGGTTGTTAATGTTCCCTTGGCCAATAAGGATAGCTTGTTAGAAAGATATCATGTTTTCTCCATTCCCTTTTTGTATTCCAAATTAAATAGAGACTTAGTACTACATGTTCAAGATTTATTTATTATTATTTTTGATAGTAAGTATTTTTCTACTGTTAGCCATTGATTATCTTAGGAGCTGCCACACTCACAGCATTACCCATGTCCTGCTTTTTTCCCTTTCTTTGATGCACTTGTAGACAATTATGAATCTGACCTTTTAACCAGAAAATCACATTTAGAATTTTGTGATAGATCTATTATAAGGTTAAAACTACCCGTTTTATGTAAAACTAGTTCTCGTTGGTTATTTATTCTAATGTTACCATTGATGTTACTTTCTTGTGCAGGTCTACTACAGTAACCTTTCCCCTTTTATGCTTGCTTTATTGGGTACTGGTTTAATAAACAATGTATCTCGTTATGACATTATGGTTCCCTTTTTCAAGAATTTGGATTCGGTGAACTCTGCCCGTCACTATAATCTATTCCTGCCTGTCATCCACGTCCCTAAAGTAATATGTAAACTCTCTCATGTCAATTTTTTCCTTTCCCTAACCTTATCCTGAATTACTCCTTTGTTAAGGAATTGGACACTCTTTCGGCTTCACACCTTCAGGGACCAACACTTTCAGAATGACCTGCATCTCCATCGCCCTCATCCTATACCACCTCCAGTCAAACTAAATGTAATTTCCATTATTATATCTTGTATTGCTGTTTTTTTGTTTCCTGCTTATGTTTTTTTTTTGTTGAAATCCAAATTCTGTGTCAAGGCAAGTTCCCCACCTTCTGATCGGCCTGTTCTTGTGCCAGAAGGGCGTGTAATGGTTCATTTACCTACTGTTTCAACTTCTACTGATGGCGAATAATTTTTATTTGGGAAATGTATTTTTGATAAAACTTGTACTTATCAATTGGTAGTGTGTCTGTGTGTGTGTCAGTGTTTGCCACACCTGGAATCCCGTGGCTTCATTATAGGGATGGAGTGTGTGCCGTTTTTAGGCACTCGCTTATTTTCAACTATGTTCTCTTAACCTTGTAGTCCCTTTCTGGGAATATTTTTGTTTGGTTTTCTTCGCAAAGCCCATTGTTTTCGTCTCTAGCGAATAGCTTTATTTTTCATTTTTATGTTAAAGCAAGGTTAGATAATGTTTTTGTCACTGTTTTTGTAGTTTTGTTTATTTATCTAGCAACATTCTAAGATTTCTTTACTGTTATATTTTTGCATTTATAAGTGAACAATTAATTTGATCTGGTTAAGCTATTGTGTCAAACATTTAAATTTTTTTATTTAAAACCGAATTATGACTTTTGTAATGAAATATCCTGTATTTTCTTTGTGAATTTCATATTTAAATTTTTTTCTGTCATAATTTTATAAATTATTTATGGCTTTAATGTAAAATACCGCATTACGAAACAGGACAGTATTAATTGTTTTTGTGAAGCTACTTGATACACTGGTATTTTCGGAATGTGCCTTTCTTCCTTCTTGATTTTAACTCGTAATGGTGTGACTGAATTTTTAATTATCTCTGGCTATTTTCTTTCTAATGGTGTAATAATTTGAGTTTTACCTTTTTTTGCCAAGTGTTTCTTTTTCTGTTTGTTATTTGTCACCTCAATAATGTATATGTATGACCTTGCCTCTTTATTTTGTGAGCAAATTTTGTATTTTGAATGGTCAAATATTTGGGTTGGAAAATGCTGCAGTGAGGCCTTTTCTCTACCGTGCTTCCGAGGTTGTAGCAGTTTGTCTTTGAAGTCGCCTTGCATCTTCTTCATGCCCGATGCCGTTCGTTAAGAGGATGTAACACCTAGCTGGCATTGGTAAGGGAGATGTCCTGAAGATGGGCCACCTCTCAGGAAAGTCTTGATACCCCCTTTTTGGCATGTGCATGAAACACAATAATCAGGTTGCAGCCTTTCTGAACTCTTTCAATTATGAAAAATAACCCAAATTTTTTTTTGCATGGCTTAAACATTTTTGTAATTTTCTACTTTAAAATATTTTTTGTGGGACTCCAACAGATAACATTAATTCCTTTATATAATACATCATTATATGACACAAAAAATAATTTATTGCTTGCTGAAAACCAAATATATTTATTGCTGTTATACTTTTGAAAAGTTTATTCTTTGTATTTTTACTATTGTTAAATTGTAAAAATAGGAATTTGGTTACACCAATTTGTGATGTTTTTTTAAATTTATCAATCACCTTGCTCATTGTTTAAAATCACATTTATTGCTGTATGTGCTACTACTAATAATTATTAGTATGTATGTTTGGGCTGGTGGAGTGGTAACTTTGGCTTGGTCTCTTAGCTTCTACTTTTACATTGGGGCACACCTACACAACTAGATCCTCGGAGCTTTCTATTTGTGGTATGCTTGTAGTTATTTCCACTAAGTATATCCTATGCTCCAAATGGTAGCATTTGTGTGGAGGTAGCCCAGCATGCTAGACAGTGTACAACTTAAGGGGAAAGAACAAGGTAGAGCGAGCACCTGTACAGCTGGAGGAGCTGGATCATGCAGTACCACCCCAATATCACTCTATAATATGAGTACTAGATGAGAGGCACGACATGTTCACCACCGCAGACCCACTGCGATGCACCATGGTTGTGGAACACTATATTCCATCAATGCACACAATGAACCCATCTACTCGGCACCAATGGTATTCAGGCTGTATCCAAACACATTATTCGCTAACAAATCCACGAAATGCTCTGGGATGGCATCATTGAACATACGAAAAGCCACTAAATCTCGGCAATACCTCTTGCCCCGAAGAAGGAATGAAGCTGGGACTTTTGCATAGTCTTTCGCCATCTGAATCAAGTAAAAGTTGGTGCACCACCACTTGTCATTAAAATCTGGGACTTGTTAGCCATATTGGGGAATGCTCACATAATGTTCTCCCTCAACTTGCTTTCAGAATACTGGCAAATTCCCATCAGCCCAGTCAATCACCACAAGACTGCCTTCATGGCCCTCGATGGCCGAAGATTACAATTCTATGCCATGCCCTTCAGGCTAAAGATGTCGGCCACCATCCAAAGTATGATAGTATGTATCCTTGTTGGCCTGGTGGGAGAGTTTACCCTGGCCTATGTAGATGATGTCATTAATTGGTCGTGCACATGGGAGGAGCACGTCATTGACCTGGAATGGTTTGTGAATAACAGGTTAAACTGCATGAACCACAAGTGCCACATTAATAAAACCAGCATTGACTTCATTGGCCTCCTAGTGAATGCTGATGGGACCATGTCCAGCGACGAACACCGCTGGGTCATAGCAAAATACAAACCTCCCATACCAGGAAGCAACTCTGCAAGTTCTTCGGCCTAGTAAATTGGCTCAGGCTATACATCCTCGATTTAACCACCACAATCCCGCTCGAGGAACTTTTGTCCCTGAAATGCCACTTCCAGTGGTAAGCCGAGTCCGAAAATGCATTCTAGGAGCTTAAGAATCAATTCAATCAGTGTCATGCACTTGTCCATCTTGATCTCACATGAAATGTTTACCTCCAGATCAGTGCCAGACAGGAGGGGTTGGGAGCAGTGCTCTTGCAGATAGACGATGCGGGGGAGAAGAAAGTCCTCGACTATAGCAGAACTATGTTCGGCCCCATGGAAAGACACTATGACATAAATGGGTGGGAGTGTCTCGCCATAATGTGGGCACTCACATGTAACCCTGGACACCTAGAGTACCAGAGGTTCACCTTTAAAACAGACAACCAGTGCCTAGTGTGGCTGAATAGCATGCGCGAGGCCAGGAGTAAACTTAACCAGTGGTATTTCCTCCTGCACACATTGAATTTTATGGTCGAGCATCTTCCGGGGCCGAGAACAAACTCGCATATGCATTATCCAGGTCACCATGCCCGGATATAGTAGCCCACGACGATGGGGAATGGGAAGAAATCCTGCCACCTGAAAGCTAACCACAGGTCGATAAACGATAAAGGCACACAACTACACCAGATAAGCAGTACAGCTCACATAACAGCAATCAACACTATGGCATATGCTGTCAATGACCAGGTAGTGAACATACAACACACATCCGTGGCAGCCTATCAATACCAGAAGTTATGCGCGAGTCAGACTGTCGACCTCTGGCGAGTAATCAATGGATGTATCGAAACATGAGCACCAGGCCAACAGAGTGAGTGGAAACTGTGTCTACCACTGGAGGCACAGGGTAAAGTCTACAACCTAGCCCATCACAGTACACTGGCTAGCCACCCAGGAGCTGAACAAATGTGGATAATTATCCTCCAGTAATATATTGGTCATGAATAGCATTCCAAATATGGGATTATGTTTGGCAATGTGTGAGGTACAACAGAATTAAAACTAGATGCACAAACTGTGCCCAACAACAACAGCTGCGGGTGGCAGAAGTCCCATTCGAGGCCATAGTACCTAATTTAATGGGGCCATACACCAGCATATCAATAGGCAAGCACTTCATCCTCGTCATCACAGACAAAGTCATGTGCTGGATCGAAACCTTCTCCATCTTCACAGCCCATGCAACCACAATCGCGAAAACGCTGCAGAATGAATTCTTTCTAAGATGAGGATACTCCAAATCATTGCTGACCCGTCCTTCTACAACCATTCTATAGCGAATGTGGCCCCATCCACTGCGGAAGGCGCAGCCGTGCTGCTGAGCACTGGCAATGGAGCTGCACGTGTGCCTAGGTGCAAAACAGTCTTCTGGAGGGAGGGAATTTGACATAACTCCTTCCTTCGGCAGGTCCTGACAAGTCCGGTTTGCATCTCACCACACCATTCCAGAACAAACACCAGAAAAGGTACTGTTTTACCAAACATGCGTTCGTGCACACACCGAGTGCATCAGGCCACGAGCCGCAGGTATTCGTGCACATGAATGATACATTCACACAAGTGACCCGTGTGTGACCCATTGTAACCCATGTGCAAACAATAGAAACCAGAAACGGGATCAAAACTGTCTATTTCCACATGCATGGCACATTTAACGAGGGCACAGCCTAAATGGGAATATCCACCATAAAGTTCAACTTACAGTAAAATTTTACACGCAATAACAAGTACCAGACATTGTTCATTTTGCAGAGTGAATTTTATTCACTGCAAAATTTCTTGGTGAACTGGTGCAGCCATTGCAGCACACAACTTTATAACTACATTATAATTAGCAACAAGAGTAGGTGCATAATTGATACTGTAATAAATATTATGTGTTACAACAGCTGTACTTTAAATTCCCTGCAATATCTAATTTTATGTAAATATACTGTCAACATCGCAGTTAGTCTGGCTCAGGACACCCTCCTACATCTGGCATGTTCGGCTTCGAGACAGTAATTCACAAAATCCTTTCAAACTAATTAACTAACAACCTTCATAGACATGTCATACATCAAATAATTTAACTTAGTTAATGGGACACTTCAAGTCTACAACATTTATGGTTTTAAATTGCCATTAACTTTTGAGTGCACCCATCAGGAGAATAGGCACATACAAAAAGGCAACAGGAATTTTTAGTGCTTTGTATTTTGTGCTGAGTCAACTTTAGTGAATTTGGAGCATTCGGCACTCTGTGTAGAGAATTTAGTTGATTAAATATTTTCCTTTACAGACATGTGCCTTGTCTCCATAATTTACTAATCTGACTGCTTCACAGTCATTTCAGGGCTCGGCCTTCTCCGAGAAGTGTTCATATATTCTATAGTATGTAACTAAAATGCTGTACAACGATTGCACAGCATACTGAATGGCCTACAATTCCGCTGTCGAGCACGAGTGAGATATGAGTTATAGGGCTGGGATAGCCACAGTAATAACCCCCTTGAGAGTCTTGTGTTATTCCGAGTACTTACTGAGTGACTGGCGCACTTACGAACATTTGAAACAACTAAACATCAAACTCAGTATAGGCCCTATAACACCGGTTGTTATGTTATACTTTTTTAAAAGAATGTATACAAAATATGAAACAATTTGTTTTCGTCTAACCATATATTTTTTTGTCGTCCACGAATCGTAGATACTTCTAGAAATTTGCTTTTAGTATTTTTTAAACTGGTTTAATTGAATAGTTTGTGATAAAATTTTATGTGGAGGCTAGAAAGTTTATTGAATGCAATTCATTGAAATGCAAGTGAAGTGAATTTTTAGTCCAGTAAATTGAATTCAATAAATATTTGATTGTGTGAACTGGCCTTTAATTTGCATTGATAAACGTGGCATAATTTGAGAATATCGTTGTTAATTATAAAATTAACTGTTGCCAATGTTTCAGGCTTAAGGTGTCGGAGGCACAATAAAACACAGTGTTCGACTGTAACAATTACAGAGTTGAGAATAATGAGAATAATTTCTTTAACGAAATCTTACTTGTATACCCTGCTCTGAATGCCTCGTAGTCTTCATAAGAATGTGTTCCTCATGTCACTGTCAATGTTATTGTAATTTATTTTATTCTTATTTTAGCCTCCAATTAAATCCAATATTCCCATTATTATGTATTGTAGAAAATATAGATTGATTTTTGGTATTAAAATGTTAATGAGTATATATATGGTTTACAAGCTCAACAGTGTCCGAAATGGTCCTGTATATTGATAGCGATAAGTGTCCAGTTTTAATAATTACGCTTAAACATGAATAGCAGTGCGATATATGTTGGGCTGACTTATTAGGTTAGTGTTAAACTGAATGAGATAAAATTTTTGAAATTTAATATTTTTGTGTTTTAGGGTTGACATTGTTACATGTTTACCACAATGTCTGTATGTATGTGTAAATGTTGTTAACAATATATCATGAAAAAAGAAGTGAAAATATTTAAGTTTTAATTTTTGCAAAATTATGTTTGGTATGATGAGGTGTCACCTGCTTTATCGACATTGAGGGCATCTAACCTAATGTAACTTAGTTTTACCGAACTTAACCTAACCGAAACGAACGTAACCCAAGCTAACAATTTGGGTAATTTTTTTTACTAAAACTGAGCATGTGTTACATTTATTAACAAATATCAAAGCTCAAATATGTGGTAATATGAACTTTAATATACTTAAGAAACATATTTTTATAAAATAAATATGTTATATTGCTAAGCTCATTTAATATTATTTTTTGCATGACAAACCAACAAGACTTACCTCTGTATCTACGTCAACTATTGATCATGTACTTACGAATAAGGATGTTTGTAACACTGGCATAGAAATTTTAAATCACAGTTTAATCAGGGTGACGTCCTGCCTCTCAGACTCTTTGCCATGCCGCGCATCCTCTGCTTCAATGGCACCACACCATCCAGCACAACCATGTAACCATTGTGCACGACAGAACGCCGAAGTGTAGTGCACAGTCGTGTACATGAGTGTTTGGCAGTGCAGTGCAAGGCAATGCAATGCAACATCCTACCACCAACCCCGCCAAAGTGGCTCACCGTCCAGGTGAGGCGAGGTATGCAAATTTCAGCACGTGAATTTGTAAGGCAAATTGCCAAAGTTCTATTTAATTAAATAAAAGACACACTAAGAGTGTGGACATTAAGAGATGTCCTTACAAGCGATTTCCAGTATTTTATTCCCTTAAATCTTGAAAATAATGTGTTTGTCATCCACATTGTTTCACCCGCATTTCTTGCCATCGGGGTCAAATTGCAAGTGTTATGTGTTGAGAATGATTTTTTAAAATAATGTTTTTCATGCAAGTGTTTATATTTTAAATTGTTTTCAAAGTTTTAATTACGCTGGAAGTATTTCCAGGTGAGCCAAGTGTCACCATAGTCCACGGCCTCGCGAGCTCACCGAATCCAGTTGGAGTCGGTCGTGTAGTGCGCACGCTCCGGGTGACTTCAACTTTTTATTTAAATCAGTTAGTGTATGAACTGTAGCACAAATTTTCTGGAACCATTTGTTGATTTCTCACCTGGAGTCGATACCCCTTGAACCCAGGACTTAAATCGCCTGGTGAAGCGTAAATTGCACGTAATTACATTGTGGCAATTTTTTGCACCATTTAGAACAGCACAGCCTATCAGGCGGGTTCGCAGGCCAGAAATAATATACATTATAAAAACTGTGATGTTATTCTTTGCAAGAAAAATTACATGGGAGTTTACATACTATGTGTCTTTCAGTAATTCAGTATGCTCAACTCAGAGCTTTTGCATGTAGGTCAGCCTATATAGGCACATAGTACAGCAAGACATAAGTTTCAGGTGTGACGAGCGTCTGATTCTCATAGCCTGAGGGGCTCATCAATATTCAATAATTCACCGAGGGACTGCAGGAGTCTGGACTAATGCTCTGCGGTACCCTGAGATCATCTTCATCATCAATCACCGACTCCTACATACGATGGCATCTGGCGCCTTGTCGGGTATCCAATCTCAAAAATCACCGAACACCTTTGTACCGACCCACACAACTCCACCAACCCAACACCACACAGCCACCAGGCATCACAGTTTATCGGATTACTATTATCAATGAATAACTGTTATTTTAAACATTGTAATCACGATAAAAGCAGCTGTCTGAAAAATATATTTTCTCGATATAAATAAGTTTAGTGCATCTCTTAGTAATAATGATTGGGAAAATGTTGTACATAGGCACTCTCATAACTGCATGGCTGTGCGAGACACTCTTGCAGGCTTGTGCAGCCAGCAGGGCTGGAAAACTGAACTTTAAAGCCCAGGAAAATATAAAGTAAAAATAAATTGGCCAAGTTATTCTCTCAAATACTCCAAAATAACTGAAAATAATCCATACTTAATAACCAAAAAATTCAAATAAATTGTATATTTTAAAAATTGGCAAAAACAGCACAGCACCCGCATGGGTGTCAGCAACACACAGATTATGGTGGTGTACTGGAACATTATGTCTCCTCCACACACATACTAAATATGTCATCTTCCCCAGATGGCTCAGTTATTGTGTGCAGCCCACTCCATTTGGACACGAGGACTCCACAAAAATTCTTGGCTATGGTAGGCATATGATACACTTTGAGATATACCAGCCAGCCTTGTAGCAGTGCGGCTGGTGGGCCAGTGGTGGCAGGCAGCCCTTGCACAGTGTAACATTGTTGCCTTTCGCATACCTGCTGTAGCATACGCTTCCTCAACGCCGGCATGCCCTTCTGTTCTATGGGTCACTGGGGCTGTCTTGAGGCACATGCTCGAACTCTCCCGGGAGAGAAGCTGGCGACCTTGAAGAAACTCTGCCAGAGTTTTACTGGTGGTGAGGTTTGTACACATACACAAGATTAATAGTGTGGCTGTTAGAGGTTCGGCCCAGGATGCATGGTTACCACCGACATGCTATCGCACTTGTGTTATCAGCTGTTGATTTCGATGTTTAGAAGGATTTGCTTGTAGATGGTAAACAGCAGTGATATGATGCAATACACCCCACTTGGTACAACACTCGCGCCACTTACGTCCTGTGAATTGTGCATTGTTATCAAAGAGTAACACACTTAGATATCCCCAGTTTGGGAAAACTCTGTCTCGAGCAATTCTACTATTTTCTTGGCATGCACACTTGAAATGGGATAGGCTACAACCCATCTAGAGAACAAGTCGGTCACTACAAGAAGGAACCTTTTCCCCATATCAGTTTGTGGATACGGGCCCATTAGGTCGAATGCAACAGTTTCAAAAGGCTCAGTTCGTACATGTGGGCCTGTTGTGTATTATCGGTATGACAGCTTTTCAGGCAACTACACTATACACATGCATGTATGTACTGGTAGGTATCGTGGGATATATGTGGCTAGTGGATGTGCCTCTGGCTATTACATTGTGTTTGTAGAGCACCCGGATGCCCTGCTAAATCTGTATAGTGGGCAAATTGCAGCTCTACCTCCCTGGCAGCATTCATCACACTGTGGTCCAGAGCTCACAGTTAATATTAATGCACGATTCTAGTCAGTCATCTATCACTCGCCAGTGCTTGTTGGCTGACACTTCGCATTCACCTACCGATTTTTGTGTTACAGGGCAAGTCTGTTGTGACTCTATCACTAATGTGTAAACATCAGTCAGGGTAGGGCTCGTGAGAGTAGTGGTAATCATCAAGTATGTGATTCTGTTGTTGTCTGCAGAATGTTGATCAGGAGGGAAGTGGGATAGAATGGTTTCTCACTCCTCCTTGCCCATGCTATTGTGTCCCCTTGTGATATTTAAATAGCACATGTCAGCTGATTTTCTGCTCCTAGAACATGCTGCACTTCAAAATAAAAATATTGTAGGAATAGGGCCCAGCATGTAAGCTTACTACATACTTCTTTAGTATTATGAAGCCATACTAAGCACATATTGTCAGTGAGTAGAGTGGTTTGTTGGTATTTAACAAACTGACTATACCATTTCACTGCCCAGACTACAGGTAAACAATCCCACTCAATTACATCATAAGGATGCTCCACTGGGCTGAACATAGCACTGCTGAAATCAGTGATTCATTTTATGTAGTTATCACTGAGCTGGAATAACATGCTGCCTAGCTGGTGCTCACTGGTGTCTGTAAATACATTTGTCAGCTCGGGTCATTGTGTGAAGTTTCAAGGCAGTTGTGGAAACTGTTTTTAATTTGGGCACCCTGTCTGAGTGTTTTTCTGTCCATTTAAACTATTGAAATGATGAAAGTAGGTTGGTGAGTGGAGCAGAAATTATTGCAATGTTATGAATGTACTCACATTGCAAGTTTACTAAGCCAAATAATTTACATAACTGTTTATGGGTAGTAGGTTGTGAATAATAGTCAATGTGGCTCAACTTTTCTGGAGTGGGGTGGTTAATGTTCTCGTCCACAAGGTGGCCTAGATATTGGTTGCAAGCTTTGTCTAGATGACATTTGTTGTTGGCACAAGTTAGGTGGTTAATAGTGAGATGCCTATGTACATGTGACAGGTGATGCACATGATCTTCCCATGAATCAGACCAAATCACAATGCCATCAATATATGCAATTGTGAACTCACATATGTAGTCATATAAGACTTGTACCATCTTGGACTGGAATGTTGCAGGTGCTGTTTTCAGGCCAAAATACATGGCCTTAAACTGGATGTGACATCCATCTGGAGCTGTGAATGCTGTCGTATGACGAACCTCTCATTTTACTGGTATTTTACAGTGAATGCAATGGTGGTCAAGATGCATCAGCATGAGCATCAGAAACTTGGTGCGACCAATGAAGTTGAGAATATCCTTGACATTTATGAATGGTGGTGGTGCATTTTCGGTGATTAGGTTAAAAGGCCCGAAGCAATGCAAAATCTACAGGATCCATCCTTTTTCGGAGCTAAGTTATATGGCAGAATTGAAAGCACTGTATGTGGATTCAATGATACCTTCGTCTAACATAGCTTGTATGTGTTCTTTAAATATGTGGTGTTGGTAAGGTTGATAATGGTGAGGTGTGGTATACACTGGTATCTGCTGAATGAGTGGAACACAGTGTTTTGCCATGTTTGGGCGACACAGGAAGTCGGCGGCCACAAAAACTTCACAGTGTTCATTGAGAAGGCATTGTATGATGTCATGGTACTTGGCCGGCACAGTGTGGTCGAGCTAGTCCAGCTGTATGTCCAGTGCAAGGTTATCTCAGGGTACTGCCCATGTGTCACCCTGATAAAACTCCTTTGTGAAGTGGTTCTACAAATGCAAATTGAAATTGAATTGTGTCAATTGTTACAAGTCTAACTTGTAATATATTGGCAGCACATTGAAGGGGACACTGCCACCTCTGCATTTTCGGGTGGATCAACGGACTGTGTGGTTATTAGTCAACTGGATCTATGCAATGGTATCTAAGGGTTGCCATAATTCGTGAAGACGATTCCACACAGACAGCAAAGAGGGTGCAAAGAAACAGTGTCGGTCGTTGGCCTTTGGGCCTCGACACTGTGAGGTCTGAGTCCTCACTATGACAATGACAATGGTAGTAGATAGACACAGCAGAATTTTGATATGTATGGACATGGGTTTATGTGTTATTATTATGATGTTGAACTGTTGCAGTTACTCGCAATGAACTTGATTTGGATCAAGAGTACAGTAAGTGTGGTGTTAGTGCTGGACCTGGGAAAACAAGAGCACTTAAGTGTGTAGCAACGAAGACAGTGCTGGACTTGTAGGATACAAGAGCACAAAAAAAATGGCTTCGAAGACTTGCCCTTTTATATGGGTGAAAATGACAGTAATGAATGCCTTGCTGCTGAACCCAGCAGTGAAGCCGAAATGCCATATAGGCCAGAAGGAAAAATTTGAATGGTCTACTGGGAAAAGGTAAAGTGCCTAATTCGGTAGCAGTTGCTGCTGTTGACCGATTTGTGGGCAAGGAATTTAATTGGGAGCAATTCCAATTAACTCAAAAAGAAAAGAAATGGCACTAAAATATATGGTGTGCCATTAATGAAGTAGAGAGTAGTGTCATAGAGTCATGGGTTACAGAGATATATGACGAAGAGGAAGTTCAGAGAGGCAAGGATGCAGATGAACATTCATATATGTCCATGGGGCCAGAACAGGGTGTACTCCAGAGCCAACAAGAGTCAGGAAATTAAGAAGAGGAAGAATCTCAATCTTTATCTGAAGATGAATATTTCATAGATTTAAGAAGTGCCAAAAGGAAGGGGCAAGAGTTTGTACGAGTTGGAGAGAATGAGAAAGTACTCAAAGTGCCTGAACCTCGCAACAAGATGGTTTAAAGGCTCTGAACCAATTAAAGTCAAGAAAATATTGCTGTTCGAGCAAGAAAATATACTGGATAGTGGCTCATTAGAAGAAGGTAACTTCATTTCAAATATAACTGAGAGTATTAAAAATACTTATGCTGAAGCTGTGGAGCTTGGGACCTGCTTTGTGAACTGGCTGCTCAGCAAGAACTCTAAAGTGATTAGTACACAGGCAAAATGGCTCATACCAAAAATAAGCCGACTACAAAGTATGTTCAATGAAATGTTTGGAAAATGCCAAGTTAGTTGGCAAAATCCAGCAGGTGGAGCAAACTGGATATGGACAAGGTAATGGCATAAGTCCTGCAGGCTCAGTAAGTGCCACTGTGACAGGAATCAAGAGTTATGCACAACTAGCGAAGGGCGAGAAAATCAAGCCCAAACCACACAAGGAGATAGTGTTGATATATCCTGAAAAGAAAGTCCCGACCATCACACAAGTCAAGGAAATTGTTAAGGGCCATTTCAATCCAAAAGAGGAAGATTTAATGATAATAAATATACAGGCAATCAGGAGAGGAAGAATACTCATTGATGCAGGAGATGATGAAACCCTGGATAAATTAAATAACTAGGTGAAAATTAACAACTTGGGTTAAAGCTGGAGTCACCCAAAAATAGAGGTACTAGAGTGATCATCTAGGACATACATCCAGAAGAAGATCCTGATGGGCTGGCAGAGACCATCTATCTTCAGAACTTCCGTAATGTGGTCAAGCCTTTGCAGTATTTCTAAGACAAATTAAAAGTCGCTCACAGGACTGATAAAAGTGAAACTGACAGAGTAAATTTTGTGATGGAATGTGAACCTAAATGAAGAGACTTCTTAATTTATATGGGGAGAATATTTGTTAGCTATTGTCGCTACTAGGCCACCTGAGTTATACAGGCTGATGGCTAGTAGGATACTGAGTTACTTTACTTGGGGTGCAGACTAAGGGCACCTGTCGTTGTTGAGTAAGGGGTAAACAAATACGTGCATTCTCTGTTAGTTAACATACAAGTCTTTTATTTGCCTGAAGGTAACATAGGTATTTATACACACACTGGCGAGACTGAGCCCCCCTACAAGTCGTAGGCCAGAAAGGCTGGCGGGCGGAATTCTATGCGTCGGGGGGAAGGTTGCTTGAAAGGAGGCGTTTTTAATTAACTGTGACTGCATCATCTAGTGAGTTGTCTCGTTGGTTGATGTAGCTGGGTCAGCTCGGCTTCCCTTCTCGGAAGTCCGGGGTTGGTTTTTCCGGGAATTGTAGTGTCTCTGCGACCTCGGCTGGAGATTCCCGTCGGAAAGACCGTCTCCTCGTCTGCGTCGATGTCTGCAACAATCCGGCTCGCATCCCCGTCTTCTCTGCCTTGCGCTGAGCGACCGACGGTGAACAACTGCCACTACTTTTTCGGGAATGAAGTCATAAGTTCTCGGCGCTTCTACTTGGTTTGTCTCGGAAATTTAAACATGAAGTTTCGGCTGCTCCTGGGTTCTCTCCCAGGTGATGTCACAATTGACTGACTGACTGACTGACTGATTCCCACTCGATCTCTCGCTTCGTGTCCCCCTACTTGGTGATACTACCGTTCTGTTCCCCGACTTGGTGATATTGTATTTTTGTTCCTGTCAGACGACTAACTACGCTCGCATCGTGACAACACTCCCGTCTATCGCTTCTCGGCGTGGGTTACAACTGACTGTACGACTATCCGGCCGGGATCCGAACCCGGCCTCGACTGACTCACCCGACTGCCGTTTCTCTGCGTGCGATAAGACTGCCTGACCGACTCTCACTCACACTCTGGTCCAGCGCCTCTTGGCGGCGCGGATTCAACTCATGTCTGGCGCCTCCCGGCAGCGGTAATTCAACTGACCACTGCCTCGGCAGCCACTGAATTTAACTCGTGTCCCACTAAATTCAAGTTACCTTTGTCAGCAGTTTCTCGAGAAAAACAGGTACTTCCCCTGTTTTCCTCGCGCGTTTTGTGTTTTGTCAGTGACTTGTGTTCTCCCACTAGGGTCGAGGGAGGATGCAGTTACAGTGGCGGGGATTCCTACGAAGCTGGATCTGCACTAATTCTCGTCGGGACTTACCCTGGTTCCTTCACCGTGTGGCTGCCTATCAGCTATTTCTCTTGCGTGGCACAAGGGTCATCCCCGAGCTAATAATCTTGGGACTTACCCCGTTTTCTTTGGATTCGGTTCTTCCACGCAGGTGAAACCCCAGGTGGAAGTTTCGTTGTCAGCTGCCTGCTCTGGTTAGCTGCTTGCCCTGGATATGTATAACAGGGTGTGGTAACAGCGCTATGCCTATCCCATGTACATACCACGCGTCACTATCACATTTGTAGGGTGAGAGATTATATACAGAGAATGGAAAAAATAATATGAACACCATGCAATATAGTACATTTTGTTGCATGTTGGCAACACTGCTTCCATGTAAATAATGCGACGCGTATGTATTGCACAGTTTACGTGCCAAGTCTTGTAGGTTATATTTCAGTGTATTATACTCTTTGTACTGCGATGGTTAAAACAAGCGATCGGTGAAATGTGTGATCTCTCAGACTTCGAAAGAGGGCAAATGGTTGGTAATCAGTTAGCGAGAGCGTCTGTGATGAAAACAGCTGAATTGTTCAACGTTTCACGAGCGACAGCATCCACGGTAATGACAGCATACACAAAACATGGTAAAACATCATTGGCGGAGAGGAATAGTGGGCGAAACCCAAAGTAAACTGACATAAACCGACGAACATTAAAAAGAATTGAGGCCAGGCAACATAAAACTACAGCGGCCAAAGTGACAGCAGAACTCAACACTCACTTCAGTAATACTGTCTCGACAAAAACAGTACGGCGGGAGCTTCACAAAGCTAACATTTATGGAAGGGCTGCAATTGCGAAAGCCTTTATAACGGAAGCCAACACTAAGCTGCGAAAGGAGTGGTGCCACGATCATAAAACCTGGACACTTAATGATTGGAAGAATGTGGTATGGTCCGATTAATTATCGTTTACATTGTTTCCTACAAATGGCCGGGTTTATGTATGGAGAAGCCCAAAAGAAGCCTACGATCCAGACTGCCTGCTTCCTACAGTCAAGCATGGGGGAGGTTCCGTTATGATTTGGGCGGCTATATCGTGGTATTCAGCTGGTCCTCTCATTCACATCACTTGCCGGATTACTGCGAATGAATATCTCGACATCCTCAATGATGAAGTTCTTACTATGACTGGCATATTGCTGCCAAACACTGCGATATTCCAAGATGATAATGCGCCCATACACACAGGCAAAAAGGTTCAGTCTTGGTTTTAGGAGCATCAGAATATCATCAAACATCTTCCCTGGCCAGACCTCAACATAATTGAACCGTTATGGAGAGTTTTAGAGCAGAGAGTGAGGAGCACATTTCCATCTCCAACATCATTGAAGCAATTGGCGGATGTTTTGGTACAAGAATGGGACAACATTCCGTTGGAAACTATTCAGACACTCTACGAATCTATTCCGTGAAGAATTGCAGCTGTTCTAAAAGCAAATGGTGGCCCAACACCTTATTAATAACTTAATACTGTGTACATGTCAGGTGTTAATATAATTTTGTACATCACCTGTATATACATTGACGCTATTTCCCACCTTTGGAATGTAGGTGATTTATATGGCTTAGTTAATTCCTCCCGGCATAGACTATAAGATGCCTAGAATGTTAAAGGATTTTCAATAAGGTAGTCTTTTGATGTTCCCCTTAACTGGATAATTATATTTTCTCGAGTTTGAACAAAAACAACATACAGCAACACTTCCGAGGTGTGGTATTGTATTTTGGCTATTCGTATTAACTGGTGCGACTTCGTGGTGGAGGGGGGCTTCTCTGGNGTGTCGTCTCACAGGAGTGCTGTTCGGACTCGTGCTCACGTCTTCTCGCG
Source organism: Clitarchus hookeri (assembly GCA_002778355.1). Classification (NCBI taxonomy): domain Eukaryota; kingdom Metazoa; phylum Arthropoda; class Insecta; order Phasmatodea; family Phasmatidae; genus Clitarchus; species Clitarchus hookeri. Next base: position 430,331 of record NQII01000708.1, read on the forward strand.
ATTCCTTGACGCAACTCTTCCCTCGGCGCGGTGATAATGAACTGGGCCCCAACCCTCTCCGCAAGGAAGCTTATATACTCTCTAGCTTCCTTCCCTAATTGTTGGCACGTGTCGCCTTGTTGGGGGAGGGGGTGGTGGGATGAAAACAGAACAATGCCTTTCACAAAACCTGCCCTGGTTCCTGAAGGTTGGTGGCGGGGGGAAGGTGGCACCTTGCCCCTATCTTACTCTGTCAGCTATTTCTCTGCGGTGCGTGTTTTCTGATTTCCTGCGAAATACACATGATTATTTTGTGATATCTCGGCGCTCAACTGATCTCACAGGCTTGCTAGAGGTGTTCTTGCTTGGCTCTGAGATTTCTCCCGCTCCTACATATGTACGTAGCACTATCCGGGTGCTCCGGCGATATGCCAGCTTTTACTCAGCACAACCTTGACACTTGTAACTGCGATCCATTCTGGCTGTTCACCTGCCTCGTGACATGTGTCAACTGTAGGCTCTCGCGAAGGGGGTCAGCGAGGCTTCTACTCAAAAGGCATTACACGACAATATATAAATATATATATATATACATGTATATATATAAAACCAGGTGCTACAAATGCCAAAAATGGGGTTACTTTGCAAAGAAATGCAATGCGGAAATTGCATGTTCTCATTGTGTAGACACGGGACACAAGTTTGAGGATTGTAATCATAAGAATAACAAGGTATATGTGGAGAAAATTTTAACTGCAAGAGGAGGAATTTGAATCATGACCACCGTTTCGATTTTAAGGATTGTCCTGCATATCATAGAGCTCTGTCAGTCGAACTTGCTAAAACTGATTATGTCCTGTAATATAATTAGATGTGGGCAGACAAATCTGCAAACTTCGGTGGTTGCCACCTCTGAGCTGAACAGGTTTGTTGTGAAGCATATGCTGGACCTGGTACTGTTCCAGGAACCATATTTCCCATTTGAGGAAGTGGTTGGCCTTAAAGGCTCATTATGGAGTGTCTCCACAGGCTGGAGTATTGGAGGCGAAAATGAAAATGGTTGATATGGTTAATTTACAAGTGTATCTAACACACATCATGTGTGTGCACAAGTCAAGAAAGGAACCTTGGAGATCTGGGTATTGTCCTCATACTTTCAATTTGGCGAAGACACAATAACATCTAGATAGATGGGAAATAATAACAGATGTTCTTAGGAATTGGCCTATTATGTAAATGCCAAGTCAGAACTCTGGCATTATCCTGTAACAGATGAGTCAGGAGAATTAATAAGCCAGTTCACACAGGCTATCGATCTTGAAGTGGCAAACATGTATGGTGAATTGCCGACGTATGTCTCAAAAGCTCGTGGGAGTGAGACATACATTGATGTAACACTATGTAATGGGAAAGCCAAAGGTTACATAAAGAATTGGAAAGTGATGGAGGAAAGTGCGAGTGATCACCGGTTGATAATCTTCGAGATTTCAACTGGTAATGAAGACACAACCTACATGGATGTGGCCGAGGGGGAAACAACATACATTCATAAGAATGCAGATTGTGCAAAATTACACCAAGTCTTATTGGAGAAGCTGCAGATGAATATGGAAGTATGGTACAATGGCAACCTGGAAGAGAGAATTAATGCACTTTCCAGTGTTATTAAGGGTGCGTGTGAAAAGACTCTTAAAAAGGCAAGGCAGGGGCTTCCAAACCTTAATTGTTGGGACTTGGAGTTGGAGCAAGAAATGAAAGAACTAAGGAGGCTCAGAAAGAGACTGCATCGTCTAAGAGGAGAAGAAAGGGAAGCCTTTGTGCGCAACTGTAAAATTAAGCAGTGCTACTTCATTAAGGTGCGGAGAAAGAAAATTGAGTCTTGGATGGAGTTTGTCACCAAGGTAGTTAATGTTGACCCATTTGGAATAGTCTATAAGCTAGCTGCAAGGAAAATGAAAATAGCGACACCTCCACCACGTGTCAAGATAAATGGAGAAGGTTGCACTAACCTCCATGACAATGAAGTTTCTGCTTCACACTCTCCTGCTGGATGACTCCCATGCTGGTGAGGGGGAGGAACACTCTGCCAAGAGATGGACTATGAGCATTTGTCCAAAAGAACAGGAAGCATCAGAATTTGAAATAGAAGAATTGACTGCTGTGGTATATAATATGAAAAATGGGAAGGCTCCTGGCATTGATGGGATAGGTGCTGAAATATTTAAGCGAACTTTTTAAGGATAAAGGAAGTGATCATGAAGATTTTGAATGATTGTCTCAAGGAAGGAGTGTTTCCTTCCCCATGGAAGGTAGGACTGTTGAGGATTTTGTATAAAGGCAATGGAAAAGAACGAGATGGGCCTAATTCCTACCGACCATTAACATTGCTTCCGTTCATGGGAAAATTTTATGAATTATTCATAAACAGAAGAATGGTTGGAGTTTTGGAAGTTGAAGGGTAGCTTAATGAAATACAGTATGGGTTTCGGAAAGGAAAATACACAGATTTTGTATTGTGTTATGTCAAGAAGTACATATGTGACTGGAATGAAAAATACTAATTGGGCATATTTCTTGATTGGTGGCCAGAAGTAATGCATCAGTTAAAGATAAAAGGATGCCCTGCTAACATCTATAAAGTGATCTTAGATTACTTTCAGGGCAGATAGAGTTGTCACATATCCAAAACCGTACACAACAAGAAGAAATTAACGAAGGAATGCCCACAGGGATTGGTCCTCGGACCGAATCTATGGAACATCTCTTCGGTGGATTTTTGGAACAATATTTGGCTATGCAGATGATGGATTGATACTAATATCTGGAAGAACCCGAAGAGAACTTGAGATAAAGGCAGCTGACATCATGGAAAAGGTTAAGCAATAGGCAGGAAAAGGCAAGCTAAAATTTTCCATTGTCAAAAAAAAGACTATGCTGCTGAAAGGAAAATTAGGCAGGCCACCTACTGTGTGCTTTGGAGGGAAATCTGTACAGTACATGAGTGAGATGAAATAACTGAGTCATCCTGGATGAAAATAACAGTTTCCTGAATCATATTGAATATGTTTCTAGAAAGGCAATTGTTGTTTTCCAGCAATTGAAGAGTATTGGTAATACGAGTTGGGTATTGAGCTTCAACAGACTGAAGACAATCCGTAGATCAGTTTTTGAAGCTATAAATGTATATGGCACTCTAATGTTGTACAACAGGGCAGAACTGGTATGACACAAAAGAAACTGGTAAGTGCTCTGGTGGCATCACTTCTGACAGTAACAAGGGCATACAGGACATTTTCTAAAGAGTCACTTCCAGTATTGGCAGGGGTGCTGCCTGTTGACCTACCTATCAAAGTATGTGGTATCATGGTACAGGGAGCACGCATAGGAAGACTAACTAAGGAAGAGAAACAAGACCTTCTGACTGAAGTTACAAAGGACTGGCAAGATAGGTGGTCAAGATCGGAAAAAGGAAGTGTTACCTTTGAGTTTCTGCCAGATGTGGAAGAAAGATTGAAGTCCCAGTGGATCACCATGAACCACTACAGTGTACAGCTATTTACGGGACATGGCAACTTTAAGGCAAAGCTTCATGGGTACCGATTGGGGCGATCTCCGCTGTGTGATGTATGTGGAGTTGATGACACAATGGAGCACGTCAGCACAAACTGTCTGAAGACAGAAGACATAAGAGAATGGCTCCAAGAGATTGCAGAAATAAAGGGCCTTGGAATGAGATTGGAGAATATTATGAAAGACAAAGCTCTTCACAAGTTATGGCAAGTTTTCTCCACAAGAATCGGCAAAAGGCTTGAAGAATATGACAAGTGGCGAGAAAAGCTATCTGATAACCCATAAAGGAGTGCTCAAATAGTGACGAGTCGAAATACATCTGATTGTGAGGAGGACAGGTTTTACTGAGAAAACTGGTAGATACAGAGTACAGCACAAAGAAAAGTCAAGACCTGAATAAAGGGAAGGAGAAAGTGCCATGCACTGTCTTCCTCATCCGAGTACAGTTGCAGTGCGGAAGGATGGAGGGTATGCCAACCCTCGGGCCATAAAACTTGTATGTCCGGTGCAAAGCTCGTAGTCCACAGGTCCTAGATGTAAATTGTAAAGCGATCGTTTTGGCACAGATGGATTCGCGTGGCTACTGATTCCACCACAGTATTCAGTATTCATTCGAAAATAATGAAGTCGTGGTGGTTTCTATGTCCCATGTGGAAACAGTTATTTTCACTTTACCTATTGTCCACCTGTATGAGAATTGTGGCTAGCCGGACTGTTTGGTTTGCTGGTTTCATTTTGCACAAATCTATGAAGTTCAAATTGACAAAATTATGAGAAACTGATGCATGCTGCATCTCTACTCCGTATGCCCATTCGTCCCGCTACACCATAACGTCTATGAAGTGCCCTCTACTGGGGACAGATTGACCCGAATACAGCAGCCACCCCTCCCTGACTGCAGCCCTAGCAATGGATGCTAGAGTGCACAACACCTTCGCCACTCTCCAAGCCCGATCAGAGTCAAGTGGCCATCCCACCTTCATGTCCTCAAGTGACATCTTTTGAGGACGTGACAATTTGTGTTGACCAACACCAACAAGAGAAGTCCCCAGTAAGAATACCGCTGGGGAAAAGAATGTAGCGAGGGGGTCACAGTGCTTACAATGCTCCAGCAACACCTCGCGGCCCCCCTTCATTTTATGTTTATGTACCCGTGCATGGATTGTGCGTGACGTGTGAGTGTGTAATCGACACATAAAAGTTGTTCGGAGTTTAAAGCCAGTGTTTAACCGGCTAATTTACAACACCTATTAAATTATCTTTGATTTCAGCCGAATCGATCATGGCTACCCACACCCCTCTGTGGGTGAGAATGGAGTAGTCACATGTGGGTCATCTGCTGCCATCCTCTTAGTCAATGAAATGAGGGTGCCTTAACATTTTATAAATGCTTTAAAATAGTACCAAGTGTTTAAGTAACACATTGAAATGAGCAACAGGCTGGGAAAGACAGTGCCAGACATTATCCAATTACACTGCTGAATAAATCTAATCACAATAAATGTAATTTTTACATATAATTTCTTCTGAAAATTAATTTAAAACATGTTTATTGTATCTTGTAACTAGGGTAAGTGTATTTCTGAATATGTGTTTTTGTTACTTAAGTGTAGATGTATTTCATGAACTTACTGGTGCACTTTTGATGGGTGATCTCGTGGACATAACCTTTTTGCACCAGTCGCATAATTTCCCATAGGGAATTAATTCTTTACTGGAATGTAACTTAACTTATTTTTCGCTTTAACATGGAGACCATACTGCTCCCAACACCACCAACTGAAATCGTGCCAAGGATGTGACTTTATCGTAACCCTGTATGACAGTGAGTGAATTCACTGCATTAAAAAATTGTGAGTGTTATTAATGGCGGCCGCTTCAGGTCTGTGTAAACTATGGGAGCTCTAACCACCATGTTACCGCAAACCTAAAATGATATACACTGAACAGCTAAAGAACTGGTACGCATCCTAATATCGCGTAGGGCCCCTGCGAGCATGCAGAAGTGCCGCAAGACGACGTGGCATGGACTCGACTAATGTCTGAAGGTATGCAGGATGCAATTCACACCATCAATCCTGCAGGGCAGTCCACAAATCCATGGGTTTGCGAGGCGGTGGAGATCTCTTCCGAACAGCAACGTTGCAAGGCATCCCAGATATGCTCAATAATGTTCATGTCTGGTGATTTAGGTGTCCAATGGAAGTGTCTAAAGTCAGAAGAGTGTTCCTGGAGCCACTCGGTAGCAACTTTCGATGTGTTGGGTGTCGCATTGTCCTGCTGGAATTGTCCACGTCCGTCGGAATGTACAATGGATATGAATGGGTGCAGGTGAAGGGAAAGGATTCTTACGTATCTGTCACCTGTCAGAGTCTTATCTAGATGTATCAGGGGTCCCATTTCATGCCAACTGCACACATCCCATATCATGACAAAGCCTTCACCAGCTTGAACAGTCCCATGTTGACATGTAGGGTCCATGGATTCATGAGGATGTCTCCATACCCATACACGTCCATCCGCCCGATACAATTGGAAACGAGACTCGTCAGACCAGGCAATGTGTTTCCAGTCATCAAAAGTTCAATGGCAGTGTTGGCAAGCCCAGGCAAGGCGTTAAGCTTTGTGTTCTGCAGTCCACTGGTACACGAGTGGGCCTTCGGCTCCGAAAGCCCATATCAATGATGGTCCATTTAATAGTTCACACACTGGCATTTGTTGATGCCCCAGCATTGAAATCTGCGCCAATCTGAGAAAGGGTTGCACATCCGTCACATTTAATTATTCTCGTCAGTCGCTGTTTGTCCCGTTCGTTCATGATCTTTTTTCGGCTGCAGCGATGTCGAAGGTTTGATATTTTACCGGATTCCCGATATTCACGGTGCACTCGTGAAATGGTCGTACGCGAAAATCATAATTTTATCGCTACCTCGGAGATGCTATGTCCCATCTTTCGTGCGCTGACTATAACACCATGTTCAAACTCACTTAAATCTTGATAACCTGCCATTGTAGCAGCAGTAACCGATCAAGGAACTTTGCCAGATGCTTGTTGTTTTATATAGGCGCTGCCAACCACATCGCATTACTGTGATTGGTTCCTTACCTCTGTTATTTGCATACTCATGCCTATACCAATTTTTTTGGGTTTCCAGTGTATTTATAAGAACATGTTCTTCTGCTCAAAAGGAGAGAGGAGGCACGACCGGTATCAAATGTCCCCCCCCCCATTCGGGTGCTCTTGTTGATGCTCTGAATTTGCTGTTATGGTTTTGCTACCACCCGCTGGCGGAGGAGAGATGCCGGAGCAGATGCCTTAGTGGACCTCTGTGCTGGTAGGGCCAGGTTGGAATTGGTAAGACCGTCATAACACTGACGTCGAGATGTCATATTTTGCCATCTCTGCTGTGCTGTGGTGGTACGCGTTCCCCGATGTCACTTTGTCCTGATGGGCGCAGCACCACTCTCTCCACTGGTTGAGCGGTAGTGCCAATGCTTCCTTCGTTGATGCTAGGGGATGCATGGAGCAGCACTTGAGGTGTCGCTGTTGTAGCCCTATGCGGCCCAGTCGTGTGAAGGCCATGAATTATAAGGTCTGGTAGAGCAACTAAATGTAAACAAACCACCCAAACATAACATGCAACAGACTGGGAAAGACAGCTCCAATGCTAAACCATATTATGTTGCTTAAGTATTTTTGTTACAATAAATTGTCTTTCTATATGTTACTTGCTTACGCAAATTAATTGTCAAGGGTAATTATGTATTGTAGGAAAATTTAATTGTGTTTGTGGGTATTCATTTTCTTTGCTAATGAGCTATTGTATTTTTGATTGGAACCTTGTCCGCTTTCGAATCGGTTTCCTGGCAGACTCCGCCATGATTTTTCAGTTGGTTCCGAATGCTTCCGAAGAGTGGATGCGTGTCGCGCGCGCCTCTGGGCACTTCAACTTCTTTGTGCTGACCACTTAGTATATCAATAGTTTACCATTTTGTCTGGAATTTTATTTTGTTCTTTCTTTGTTAGCCTGGAGGCAGTGCCACTCTCAGCACTGCCAAATCAAATCCAACTGGGGGCATAAATTCATCACCCATGTGTCACTTTGTTCTGTGTAGGCTGTTATTATGCCATAGCCACTAGGTTCTAGTGAGTGTCTTTTCGGAGGGAAATCGTTGTGTAAAAATAAGTGTGTCGTAAACTGTGTGTTTTTATTTCACTGCCGGCCACTTCTCTGCGTATAATAGTTTTCGTTCTTCTACCTACTGCCTCACCACACCTAATGATGTCTAACTTACTGTGTTTTTGGCGTGTGAGGTGGCCAGCTAACAATCTCATATGCTACTTAGAGGTGTATGAGAAGGCCAACACTTGTAGGTAGGCATAACAGGATTTTGCATCATTATGTCACCGCATTGCGAGGTGACCTCAGGAGGAGTAACATGGGTGAACGGCCCTCATCCTGTACGAGTTTCTCGTGCTCTGGAACCATTCATAACTCTAAAGTATTCTAAAACCTGGTACCATAACTTAACCTATCTTCTCCCTGCTCCTGAAACCACAACAACCCATCAAATGTCAACCTCCAGTGTGGCTAATTTCGCCATATGTTATAATCCTGTGTGTTTATTTCTTAACTCGTTTTATTTTAGGGCTTCACATCAGTGTTTACTAGTATTTATTTACCACCACTTCTCCAATTTAGTGAAGTGCATTAGCATTAATAATGTTTACTATGTTGTTTACCCTAGTGTTTATTGTTGTTTATCATATTTATTTTGCATATTAGCCCATTTTTACCTTCATGTGTGCGCAAGTAATCAGTTACGTTATTGTTTATGTGTTTACATCATTGTCTATCTTACTAATTCTACTTGATTTAGGGTTTTGCACTTCACTCTTAATTGTTTTCCATTGTGCTTCGTCACCGATAGGAAATTGTTATGCTATTTACTAATTTAATTTATATAGTGTTTATGATACTTAGCTAATTATCACATTTATTATATTATCTATTGACTCTTGTACTATGGTTCCTTCTACCTTCTTAATATTTTTATGTACCTCAGTATCAGGTAATTTCAAGTGTCATTTATATTCGTTTACCTAGTTGTCTACATTGTTTACCTATGTCTGCATTTACATTTTCGTCGGTTAAGTGTACTGCGTGTGTTTGTTGTATCATGCCAATATATTTTGATAACTTATTTTCTCCATTATACATTCTCCTTTTTACCTCGCCCTGCGATAGTGAATGCACACCTTTGCTCCAAGCATAAGCGGCACTTATCGACCTTCCTCAACTGCCTGCTTCAGCTAGTCGGCCGGCGCAGTCGGCTACCCTACACCGTCGCACAATATGTTGCATCACATGTCACTGAGGGACATTCCACACAAGGTGTGCTAACTGGCACATCCGCTGGCATCCCTGCATCCCGGGTGGTGCCGCGTTCGCCACCGTCGCGCACTCTCGTGACACCATTATGCAGCTGCGCCACCGTCGGGGACCTGTGACTCTGGTACTACCCCACACAACCAGTTTCAGCATTGTTTCCAGCTCAGAGAGGCACCCTGCCTCCCTCAGAAGCCCCAACAGTACCAGGTCAGCAGGTCTCCCGCCCCGCCTCATCACTTCCACTCCAAACGCAAGGCCCGTACCACCTGCAGCCTCGGCGTGGACCACATCGACCATCATCCTGCTGTCACTAGCTGCGCAGCAGTGATCAGTGGGCTGCAGCTGACGAATTACTTCCCAGAGGGGAGAAGCTATTACGTGTGCCATGTTCCTCTTCCCTTAGTCCTTAGCCCATTTGTACAACTTCACCAGCACAGCTACGACATGCCCTCTACTGGAGACAAGTCATCCCGAAAACGGCGGTCACCCTCCATGACTCCCAATTCTGGCGACGTGCACAGGCATGCACTCCACTGTCGCTACCGTCCAGGTATTACCAGAATCAAGTGACCATCTCACTTTCAGGCCTTCAAGAGACATCGATGAGGGCATGATAATTTGGGTAGACCAACAGATGTCCCCAGTTAAAATGCCGCCGGTGAAATGGATGCAACGAGGGGGACACAGCGGTTACAGTGGTCAGGAAACCTCTTGTGAGCTCCCATTAAATTCATGCTCATGTCTCTGTGCATGTGTTGTGAGTGAAGTGTGAGTGTGCTAATGACCCATCAAAACACGGGTATTCTAAAGACAATGTGAGAGCATATTTATGTGTGATTCCCAATAAATGTGCCTTATTAATAGCCCAATTGAGCATGGCTATCCACATGCCTTCCAGTGTGAGAATAGACTCGTCCACCACGAGCCATCCACTGCCACCCTATTATATACAAAAATGAGGGTGCAAGAGATTTCTCAATAATTGTATTTAAATACTCCAAATGTAATAAAACCATAGAAGCATGCAACAGACTGGGAAAGACAGCCCCAATGCTAAATAAAATTACATTAATTAAATGGGTTTTGTACAAATACATCTTATTCCTACGCATAATTTGTTTATGAAAATTAATTGTCAAGGGTAATTATATATTTTAGGGTAATGTAATTGTGTTCGTGTGTATTAATTTCCTTTGCTAAATTACCATTGTATTTTTGAGTTCAGCTGGTGCATTTTCGAGTCAGGATCCTGGCGGAATCTGCCATGATTTTTCAGTTGGTTCCGAGCACTTATTGAGAGTAGACACGTGTCACATGCACCTTCGGGCACTTCAACTTCTTTGTGCTGACCATTAAGTGTATCAATAGTTTAACGTTTCGTCGGGAACTTAATTCTTTTTTCGTATAGCTTCACACGAGTGGGTTGAATGAGATGAAGGATATAGATGTGATAGAGCCATCAGTGAGTTCATGGTGTTTTCCCATTCTGCTTCTTAAAAATAAAGATGGTTATTTTAGATTTTGTGTTGATTACCGCGAACTTAATTATGTGACTATGAAATATTTTTATCCACTCCCAAGGATAGATGACACACAGAAAAGCCTAGCAGGTTCATAGTGGTTCTAAACTTTATACATGAAGAGCAGGTATTGGCAGAACGAGGTGGCCCCAGAAAATAAAAAAAAATATTACCTTTGTGTACAAAGGAAATGTACCTGGCAAATTCAAGGTTATGCCCTTTGGGGTGTGCAATGCCCCTACCACATTTGAACGACCGATGGAGAAAGTTCTGCTCTTAGACATTTGCCAGGTATACCTAGATGTAATTGCTATCACAGGAAGAACATTTGAAGAGCATTGGAAATGCCTAGACTCTGTGTTTCAGAAAGTAGTGGCAGTCAATCTGAAAGTAGTTCCTAAGAAATGCTACCTTTCCCAAAAGATAATTTATTTCTTGGGCCATTTTGTGTCGGCCCATGGGACTGAAACGGACCCTGAGAAGACCAGCACTATAAATGATTGGCCTCTACCAACTGATAAAACTGAAATGCGAAATTCCCTGGGCTTACGTACCTATTACCATCGATTTGTGCCCAGGTTCACCACTATCGCTAAGCCTCTACATGAATTGACTGGGGCAAAAAGAAAATTTTAACAGACTAAATTAAATTCAGATATCTCCCACAGTGCCTGGCTTTTCGAGTAGAGAGGGTGAATTAATTCTGGATACTGATGATAGTGTTGTAGGTATCGGGGAATACTTCAGTAAGGTGCTACACAAGCCTGAGAGGAATTATCGTGTGACACACAGGGAACTTCTGGTCATAGTGAACGCAATTGCACATTTTCAATCGTATCTTTATGGCAAACACTTCATCGTAAGATCTGATAATGCTTCATTACACTGGATACTAAATTTAAAGAACCCCTAAGGTAAAATAGCTGGGTGGATACAGTACCTGTAATAATATGACTTTGAAATACATCGCAGGTCTGGACGACTTCACAGCAATGTGGATGCACTTTCCAAGAGACCATGCGAACCATTCTGTCTTCATTGGAGGAAAAGGGTGGTGTATTATGGAAAGTAAGGACAAGAATTCAAGGCCCTGTTTCTGGCGATGGGTCACCTACATGGTGAGATAAGGACATTAGGAATTATCATCTAAGTAACACCACCCTGCATCTAATATTGCATTGGAAAGAAGCTGAGTTTAGAACAAGATGGGAGGAAATATCCAGTCTGGGCATGACGGTCAAGGCATACTGGGCACAGTGGAATTTCCTTGTTCTAAACAATGGTGTGCTTCATTGAAATTGGGAAAGTAATGATGGGTAACAAAGTCACTTATTATTGGTTACACCAGATTGCCGAATCTCAGAAGTGCTAAGAGAACTGCACAACAGAGCAGCAGGTGATCACTTCGATGTAAATAAGACTCTCGGCAGAGTACGACTGAGATTATATTGGCTGCATTGTCGGGAGGATGTTGAGAAGTGATGCAATCTGAGCGATGCCTGTACCATAAAGAAGGTTCCGAGGATTAAGGGACGAGATCCCCTTCAGAAGTACAATGTTAGGGCCCCATTTGAGAGTATGGCAGTAGACATTCTTTGCCAGTCACTGAGAGGAAGAATCTGTACCTTCTAGTAGTGCAAGACGACTTCACATAGTGGCCTGAGGTTATACCAGTTCCAAACCAAGAGACTAGCATTGTAGCTGATGCATTTGTGGAACAAGTTTTCTCCAGGTTTGGAGTGCCACTCGAACTTCATTCTTAACAAGGACGAAATTGAGAAGCTGCTACTTTTTAAGATGTAAGGAGGATTTTAGGAATGAAGAAAACTCGTATTACAATGTTACACCCTCAGTCGGACGGAATGGTCGAGAAGCTAAATCGTACCCTGGAACAGTAGCTGGCGATTTTCGTGGAAGATAATCAAAAGGATTGGGACTCCAAGTTAGCCTTATTTATCCAAGCATATCGTCCAGTCGTTCACGAGTCAAAAAGGCTAACACCACCAGTGATGATGCTAGGGAGAGAGCTATGTCTCCCTGGTGACCTGCTGTTCTGATGTCCAGTGGAAGAAGAAGCAGCTACCCCAGAATATGTCAGCAAACTAAAACAGAGTTTTGTTGACATTCACAAGTTTGCCCGAGAGCACCTTAAAATTAACAGTGACAGAATAAAAACATGGTATGACTGGAAAATGCCTGAAGAAGTTTTTTTAAGAAGGTCAGTGGTGTGGTTGTACAACCCTCAAAGGTGGAAGGGATATTGCTCGAAGCCACATAAATGTTGGGAAGGCCCATACAGGATCCTGAAACAAATCAATGATGTTGTCTACTGGATTTGTCGACAGAGCTCTTGGGCGAAGCCTTAGGTTGTCCATACCGATTGGTGCTGTACGAAGGTCCAGATGATGACTTAAGGAGGTAGCAGTGTTACGTGCCTACTGCCACATGGTGCATGGGGACTATGCGCAGACTCGGCTGTGTGGCGGGTGGCCCACCTCGACCCTCTCCTCTCCCAGGCAGACCTGCTCGCGGTCACATCACCAGGTGGCCATGAATGATTGACAGCTGACCTGGCTGGTATCATAGCTCATCCTCCCTCATGCTGGAGAAGCCGACCGCTTTAGAGGATGCGCCAGAATATTCTGGGAACTAGGACCTCGGTGCAATGTGGCATTTTGAGAAATTTCTGGGCGATGACCTATAATATATAAATATAAATATCGCAGTGGCCCAGGGGTTGTCAGTCTTGTGCTGAAGTCTTTTGCTGAGTGTGGTAACTGAGAGAAGTTGAGTGCGGCGACGACGACAGACGATGACGGGAGATTGCGAGATGGTGGGCGAGGTGTTTGTGTTGTGAATGTATGAGAGGTTATGAAAACCAATGAGTGAAGGCTACTGTGCATCAGGGTGCTCGGAGGACTATAGAATGTTGCAGACTTGTGAGACCTGGACTAAACTGAGGCGAGACTGTATAAACATGTGATATGGACTTTTTTGTAAATATTGTAACTGTCAAATATGGATATATAATTTATAAAGTAATTTATTATGTTTTGATACACTGTCAATTTTGACAGATGTTAGATATTTAATTATATTAATTTCTTTGAGGTAATTGTAAATGGAACTAACTGGATTTACTAATTATAAGTAGCAAGATATTTCAATTTATTGTGAGATATTGAGACGAAAGTATTTTCTTTGTAATTATTATAAAAAAAATTAGGAAAATAAACTCTTTTATTTAATTAAGACCTACATCCATTAAAAAACTTGTTTAGCCCACTGACTTTAAGAAATAGTAACAATATATTATTTTATATATTTATTAATTATTGATTCTTTGTAACTAGGTTTAATGATCTTGCTAACCCTTTCAGACCCACTTATTTTTATGTTTCATGTGTTGCAAACAAAGAGTTTTTTGATACATGCCGTATTTATGTCGACATAACACTTTCTTCTTCACCACAGTCAATGAGCTGTATGCTATATTTTTGCCTACAGTTATATGAACAAATTATGAACTAGAAAATAAGACTGTTTGCGAAACAGTTACCCACAGGTTATATCATTGGTGATTGAGCTTCACAGTGTGCAGTACAGACCAAATATATATAAATGTACCTATACAGTATATCCTAACTAATATTATAAATGCGAAAGTGTGTTTGTTTGTTTGTCCTTCTTTCTTGTCGCAACAGAGCAACAGATCGTCGTGATTTTTTGTACAGAGATAGTTGGAGGGCCGGGAAGTGACATAGGTTGCTTTTTATCCCAAGAAATATCTCATTCACTCAGGAAATTGTTGTACTAAAAATAGCGCTCGGGGCACAATGCTGCGTTAATGTAAGTTGTTAGTGTGGGACGACGTCGCAATGGGGCAATGGATCCACGTTATTGTTTGTACAGAAATAGTTGGAGGGCTGGGAAGTGACATAGGCTAATTTTTATCCCGAGAAAACATATCATTCCCTTGGGGGAATTCTTATTGGAAAATGAAAAGTACACAAACGGAATAACAATGCAACGTCGCAACCGAGCAACAGATCGACGTAATTTCTTTCACAAAAATAGTTGGAAGGCTGAAAGGTGATATTGGCTACTTTATATTGCGAGAAAATATCTCAAAAAATTTACAAACGATAATATGAATCAAGTCGGAAAAAAATTTCCAGCCAGCACGCTCTCTTGCAATATGCTGGCTAAACTGTTAAAGATGGAACAATATCATGTAGTAAAGAATTGTGTAGAATAAAAAGACTTAAAAAAATTCAGTGGTACTATATATCAATCCATAACAGAGAAATACTAATAAGTTTTTACTGTTCAATTCACTGAGACATTGAGATTTATAATATGTATAGAGTATAGAAAATTAACAATAAGTAAAATTCAACTTTATTAAAAACAATATAAACAATAATTCTGTAGTCCACGCAAGCGGAACTGCAGTCACAGCTAGTATGAAATAAAACATAGTTTATATCTGAAAAAAATTGCTTTGTTACAGTTTAGCACTATTGGTAAGGATGCTAATAATATTTTACTGCAGACAATACAACTTGAGATTCATTGTGCAATGGAAGACTTTGGGCTAAGACTTTCATGACATTGGCATGCAATTAATATATATATGCTAGCATTGTGGATACATCAAAGCTTAAACGAAATTCACAAGACAGGAATTTTCGAGCCAATTTTTACATGTTAACATTGCAAACATTTTTATTACCTAACACATACTGGGTTACATCATGAGTCTTTCCCCATATTTGTCTGTGAATATTACATGCGTACAAAGTTTAACTAAGTCTAGAAAATTATGCCATAGGGACAATGCAACACATTCATGCACACTCACTTTAATAATATTCTGCATAAAAACTATTTCTTATTAGGCATTACTAACACACCTTGACGTGATCGATGTGACCCAAGGCTGGTTGAGTGTAAAATTGCCTGGTGCCATAACTCAATGGAGAGTTAATGATGTGGGTCGATCGGTCGACGGCCCTAGAGGCCCTGGATGCCTCCGTCAGTTTGAAAATTAAGTTATCACACACATCATATTACACTACTTACACACATTGACCTTATGATGAGACTGTAGGCCATCTCGTAGGCCTGAAATATATTAGAAAAAATGTGGGTTGTACTACAAGGGGTGTAGCGCCCTATGTGTCCCAGAGGACAATGAATCAACACTCACTGAATTTTGTAAAGCTGTTTACTTATATATTTGATTACCTGTTTTAGAAGTGGACATGCGAATAATAAAATAAACATACCCAGCACTTACAGCCTGCTGGTGAACTTCACGTCAAAACCTCAGTCAGTGTGGTGTTATGCAGATACCCGGTAGCGTTAAGCTTTCTGGTGAGAGTGCAGGTGGTACTCCCCTCAATATGGAAAAGAAAGAAATCAAATGTTCCAGTTAATTAAGTTACTATTGCATTTAAGTGATATCAGCATAAATTATGGCACTGAGGGGGCTCGTGTAGTGGACGACCACGCTGCCAGTTGGCTCGGGTGCTGAGACAAACTGGACGAGTGGTGTCAGCTTCCGTCACAAGTGGCGTGAACCGACGTAAAATGCTGAGTGGTAAAACATGACATAAGCACTATGTAACATTATTGCAATGGTAAAAAATTATATAAATTAAATGAAACACATTGGTGACACCCCCTTTGATTAACAAATCTCTGTAAAGGTTGATGTTGTCAAGTTGACGGGGAGTGTCACCGCACTAAATTAAATGTTACTATGATGGAGGCCTTTATAGGCACTCGCCCTTTATGAAAACACGATTACTCTCTTATAAATAGGCATTGAATACACTATTATGACTTTTTGTGAAAAGTGCCTGTATTACATTTCCTGTGACGTGTTTGTATTTCATTAGCTACAGTTTTGCCTGGTGGCACTCTCCTGAAGGGATGGACGACTCCATCTGGACAAAGGGGCGTGGGTTGTCATGCTCGATGGCTCTTAATACAATAAAAACCACCCCTAATTGTAGCTTTGAATGAGATGAAGTTGTGTGTTATGTATAGAAAAATGCTGTGCACTATTAGTTGCACTTTGGTGCACTTAGCACTTACGCTGCGGCCTACAGGCAAGTTGACGCCACTTGGTGGTGCATTACATCGTATGTCGCGGCGCAAACAGTTACGATGTAACGACCAATGGCCTGTGCGCCCAACGGCTGTGACTTTGGGGTAAACACAGTTTCGGATCACCAACTAATTTATTACAATTGTTACCTCTGGTAATAAACAAAGTAGGATGGCCTCTTGAGTCACGTAGTACCTGTTGGCAAGAAGATGCAAGTTCTGTTGTTGTCAACCTGCACTACGCACTCTTGGTCTGATGCTGCTGTTGCAGCCTGGTGCAGCTGGTGCAGTTGATGTGACTGTGGCTGTCAGAGTGGGCACAAGGATCTTGTGGATGTGTGGTTCATGTCAACATATTTCACCCCTGTTTTATTCGTGTTGATTATAAATAAAATATAAGTAAAAATGTTATTTAACCATTAAAAATAAGGTACCTTATAAATGTATAAAACACATTTGATACAAGGCATGTATATGAAACAACCAAAGACATGTGGTGATTTTTCAAAAGTTTGATTCAAAAACTGCGAATAGAACTGCCCTTCCATTGTGTTTCAGGCTGTTTTTCGAGACCCTGCTATATTTGCATACAATGTATGCACACACACAACATACAAAGTTGTTTGATGACTTTTCGATATGTTACACACATTTGTAAGGAGCCTGCCTATTTGAGCTGTGTTTTAGAGTATTTAAAAATGAATTATGTGACACATCACATTAATTTTTTTTGCTGCAACTTAATATTTAAAAAATATAGATGTAATATCTTGGCAAGCAGCAGCCATGTTACAAGCACGAACACATTTGACATACCGGTATGTTTAAGTTCAAATCTGTGCACTGACGAATATGAAAATATTTCCATTACTGATTCCTTGCCTCGCAAATTGGAACATACAGTGTTTTCCTGTGTGGACTGATTAATAGTTCGGTGCATATGTGGTGTGATTTTATGCGTTTCAAAGTCTGGGGAAGGGAAAAATGCAGTCTCTATTCTTCTCATTCTCATATTTCTGCACAAGACTAGCAATGTAATTTGAGTTATGGTGAATCTGACGTAGTAGTTTTTCAACATGTAAAACTACTCATTGAATGT
This sequence comes from Clitarchus hookeri, assembly GCA_002778355.1. Taxonomy (NCBI): domain Eukaryota; kingdom Metazoa; phylum Arthropoda; class Insecta; order Phasmatodea; family Phasmatidae; genus Clitarchus; species Clitarchus hookeri. The sequence continues at coordinate 448,009 of NQII01000708.1, forward strand.
TGTGAATGACAGGTTGTAACATTTCCACGTATAAAAGTTATAAAAGTTATTCAACCATCAAGAATGTTCGCCGAAATTACTATACCGGTGATTGCTAGAGAAATGGGACCCTCATAGGAGCAGTGGGGTTCGCGTCTGTCTGGATAGCGAGTCGGTCAAAAACTGATAAGAACGGATAGCATGTGGCGCAGCGATTTTCCCCCTCCCATTCCCTCCGACACCCGCTCCAACAGACGGCTTTTCGGCCACGTGGCCAGGCGGCGTTTTGAACTGACCAATGAGAAGAGATCGAAGGATCAAGTGCTTCTGGAACCCAGAAATGTATTAATAGACATAGAGAGAATTTGACACCGGGGGCAGATATTTAATGGGATTTATCTTCTGTTTGATATAACTGTGGGGGAGGAGTGATACAGGACAGAAGAAAAGGCAAAGATATGTTAAAATTTAGTAACACATGTAAATATTTATTCTTGTGTGTTTTAACTATTTTTAGTGGTGTTTTTGAGATAATTTGTTAAAGATTTTGTTAAACATTACAAGTGTTTGTGATGTCCATGTTGTTAATATATAAATGTGTTTGTAGAATCACAGAATAATATAAGTTTTTAAATTTAATTTTTTGGGGTGCTCCTTCATACACCACACTTTTCCTTTAATATCGTGTGTTTTGTGCGCCACCTCCTGAGGGTTGTTTCTCTGTTATATGAAAAAATAGAAAAGGTCTGGGCTAGGGGCGAAGTTTTTTTCAGGTAAAATCATGTAACATGTTTTGTTCTGGAGAGGAGACACGACTAATGCTATCCTGTCTTTCCCGCCTTGCTGTAAGGCCATGTGGCACGTTGTCACATAGTGTAATCCAAGAAAAGCACTAGGCCAGCAGACAGATAACACATCCAGAGCTCCACAGATAAGGCACGCCCCTGGCCTCACTGCGTTGCTACAGCCGATTCGCAGATACAGCCTCGGGGTCAATAATTGCTTAGGCAGTTTAGCATCTTGCTTTTATAAACATACACTAAAACTGAAATTATAATTTGCTGCGACACTCTCTTCCATTATTTTTCTATGAAAACCTATATAATTATTATTTATAATTCATTGTAGCCAGCCAATATTTGTTTATTTTATCAATTTAAAACAATTTAAACAAGATTTTTTATTGAAATAATTGTTAGGGCTTCATGTTGTTTGATAAGTAGGAGGAAGGGGGAAGTGGTGCCTCTGCCTGTGAAATCAACCAATCTGGATGTTGGTTCTTAGTGCTTGATATCTGTTCCAAACACCCCTATTTTTCTACTGCTACCATCCCTACATAGTTTATGAGAAAATATGTTGGTTTGGGAGGGGAAGTAAACGATTAAAAACACTTGACCAAAGTCGTTACATTATATTTAATAGTTTCTGAAAAAATAAGTAAGGAAAGAGGGAGGGGATGTTGGTCAGTGAAAAGGCCATGGTAACTTCAGGTAATATTTTCCTTATACAAATCCACTACTCCCTCCACTTGGCTATACGATATGAAGCGTGGAGTATGCTGAAATCTCTCACTCCAATATCAGCACTTACTGTCTGCATACCCGAGTACCCTTCTGCTTCTTAGCCATTTTGAATTTAGTGAGAGTTTGAGCTATCACGACTGTCCTACATTTTGCTTGGAGTTATTACTCGCAAAGGTAGGTTATTTTTGGAGATGATTAGTTGGTAAACATTTATTAAACAATAAACTAGTTAAATAAATGTGGTCAACTAGCTCAATAGTTTTTTTATGCAGATTGCTTTATTAAATTAACTAATTGCTTTCTTATAGACGAATTAACGAACTGATATTTTTTTGCATTTTGTATTTTACATAACTAATTACTTTCTTATTAATAATTAATGTGCTCTTAAGTATTTTGACATATTGTTGTTTAATAACCTATTGTTTTTTTATGAACATATTTTGATCATTTTGTCTAGTGTATTGTATGTAACTTATTTACTATGTTTATTTTATTTGATGCATTCATTGGAAGACAGTGTGTCGAATCTCCTCGCCAAAATTTGGCGCTTGGCCTGTCAACAAGCATCGGAGCAAAATCAGGACCGACTGTATTTGCTGCGAGATCCAAATTATTTTGAAAGTAAGTATTAGTACTGATGGGATAATTATATTATATAAAGTCATGTATTTGTTCGTGTAAATGTTTTTGCCACATTGGTCCTTTTGTATATTACCGCTGGGCACAGTCGCAGATCCTGCGAATTCCTGAAGTTGGGTCTTCAGTCGGCTTGTGGTCCAGTCTGTACGGCCTTAAGGAAACCCCCTCATCTTCATACAAATACAAGCAGTGAGTATTTCCGACAACGAGACAAATATTTGTTTATGTTTATTAGACTTTATTACAGTATGTGGGAAACTTGTGTCCAGGTGAAGTGACTCCCATGGTAGAGCATCACAGTGTCCCCTTTTGCCCAAGTCAAATAGTCCGATTGACGGGAGTCCATAGCAACACAGCCTATCTTTGTTAGGCATTATACTACAGTTTTATATTTCCTCTTCTGGTATGTAACATGTTTAAAATCGTGTGCATACAGACAGTACATTAAAAATAACTACACTCTTTGACAAAAATTACAATTGATGTGCTAAGTTAAAAGAAAATTCACAATCCTAAATAAATAATTTGCCCACAGCTTTAATTATACAATATTAATATTTTATAGTATATCTACAACATGTAGCATTCTATATATATATATATATATATATATATATATATAAAAGGTCACATAACTGTCAAGTAGCGTTATTTCATAATTTGTATTATATTTTGTGATAGCAAAATTTTGTAAATTTTATTTACACAAAAGTCCTTTCTGCTACATTGTGGCACGGTTCAGTAAATATATATATTAGTAAATGAGAATAGATTTAATGGGTGGCAGGGTAGTTTGTATACATGTGATTTTGTTGATTTTTGATTAGTATATAATTATGTATTTTTTTGCAGTTTAGCTTCACCACGAAAAATATTTTGCACAATTGTTGTTAACCTGTCGTGACCACATTATTAATCATATTTGTTCGGGTGTTGCAGGTTTTTTTTTGTTGAAATTTGCTATATGAAGAGTAGCTGTGTCGGCATGTGAACTTGGTGGGTGAGTTTCAACTTCTTTCGCCTCCAACTTTCTCTGGGGTAAATACAATGCCACTGATAAGCTTACAATGCCGTTTCTGTCCGAAGTGTTCTGCCATCCGCAAGCCTGGACTGAAGCATGAATGCACCTGCACCCATAATTGCTGTACAGAAGAAGGGCAGGTATGTGACAAATGTGGAATGGAAGTTGGATGGAAGGACAATTTGGAACATCACCTGAGGAACTGTAATGGGATAATGTAGCAGAAAGCAGCTGACAACAGCAAGTTCTGTATTGCTCCATTTGCCAATGGAGGAGATTCACAAAGACACACAAAGGGGTACAAGTTAAAATCAGAGAAGTAGATGTTTGCTATGAGGACTGCAGCAAGAAGTATTCCAAGGCGGAAAAATTAAAGGAGCATGCCAAGAAGTGTACAGGCCCGGCACCCCCACAAGCGAAGAAGGCCTGGTGTGATGACCCATTCCAACAGCAGCAGCCAGCACCAGTACCAACATCAGCACCTCGTCCGAGGATCATCGTAGGGACCGGACAGCCGATGGCCCATGGATTTGTGTAGGCTGAGACTGCCTTTAGGGGTAATCTGAAAATATATGTGGCGGAAAATACAAGCGACGAGGCCGAAGACGTGTGCACATACATCGAAGGTATGAAACAGAGCATCATCGACCTGCTGCAAGAAGGAATAATGTAAAATGTCCCAATGAAATTCAATTTTATCCCGGAGTGCGATTTTGGGAAAGCAGAGTCCCACGAAAATAAAGTTCACCAGAGCATCTTCAAGACCAAAAATGTGGCTGTTCACAACGAATACAGTTTGGAAGAAGCTGTGATGGCCAGCTTGATAAAGATATGGCAGGAAAAGGTGGAGTACATCTCCAAAGGGTCTGGCCGGACACTCACTGCAGTAAAAAGAATGTAGTTAAGAATTAATAAATTGGACCCCCTGCTCACATCCAGTTTTAGTGATTTGCCAGCAGCAATTAAAACAGGGAAGCCATGATTAACCCGAACATCTAGGATCATGAATGGTTTAAGTGGGCTCTACTCGGCAGATATGTTGAAGACGCACACCCCTTACCGAGTAGACAAATGCCACAGAGAATTGGAAAGCAAGTTCGATTTTATGCTTATGCTTATGCTTACCAGAAACATGAAGCGTATAGTGTTTGCTACTATGCTCAAGTGGACCACAAGTTTGCCAATGGGGGCGAAAATTTACACTGGAGAAGATTCCACCAAGGATTTTATTGTAGAAATCGTGGATGTTGGAAGTAAGTCGAAGGAAATTTATGATGTCAAACCCATGAAGCCACTCACAAACCTTCAGTTATTGAACCACACCATGGCCGAACATATTCATCATCCTGCATACAGAGGACAAATTAATTACATTAAAAAAATCGCAGGGGAGTGATTGACACTTCAATTCATAGACGTCTTCCAATTCATGCCTATCAGCCTCGTCGTCCTCACCAAATACCTGCCAGAGACCAGCTGATAAACACGGAGTTCTTCAGTCCGGACGATCTGGAACTAATAGGAAGAAAGGGAGTGTTATCCTATAAGTACATAGACAGCCTCCAAAAACCTGAAGAGATGCAGATGCCATCCAGCAATACATTTTATAAGTAACAGATTGATGGACACGAACATAACAGATAAAGATTATGCTCATGCACACAAAGTTTGGAGTAAGTTAAACTGCCAGAAATTGGAAGATTATTCTTCTATTTATTTGTAGACTAATGTGTTGTTATCTGGTATTTTTGAAAACTGCAGGAAATTGTGCCTCGACATTTATGGGCTTAATTATATCCGCTATGTGAGTTTGCCATGCTTCTCATTCGATGTCATGCTGAAGCACACCAAGGTCGAGCTAGAACTAATTGTAGACTAACAAAAATATTTATTTATCGAAGAAGGCATCAGAGGTTGAGTGGTCCAGTGTGTGAAGCACCATGGAAAGGCAAACAACAAGTACATCATGTCCCCATATGATGCCAGCAAGCCACCTGCCTACCTATAGCATGTAAATGTAAAAATTTACATGGGTGTGCGATGTCTCTGCCCCCTCCTCCTCAATATATGACTTCCAGTGGGTGAGTACCGACATCTACACCATGATGGTGCCAGATGACTGTCTACTCGGCTATGTGGTGGAGGTATACACAGCATATCTTGCAGATTTCCTTGCCTCGCACATAGACCTGGCGTACTTGCCCATCAACAAGTATCCTCCAGGTGCCAAGACCAAAAATTTATTGACGATGTTGGAAGAAAAGAAAAACTACATTGTACAGTATGTAAACCTCAAACAAGCAATAGAACAGAGGCTCGAACTAACCAAAATTCATTGTGTGCTGTAATTCGAGCAAGAGGCATGGCTCAAACTCTAAATCGACCTGAATTTAAAAAAAAATACAGGCAGCCAGCAATGATTTTGATAAATACTTTTTTAAGCAGATGAATAACACAATGTTTGGTAAATTGAAGGGCTTAGTGCAGCATAGTGACAAGCAACACTTTCATGAAAAGAGAGATTTTATTATTTTAGCGCCAGCATTGCTATATTTATCATCTCTGCAAATAGTATTTAAATACACTGAAGAGCCAAAAAAACTAGTACACCTGCCTAATATCGTGTAGGGCTCCCGCGAGCATGCAGGCGTGCCGCAAGACGATGTGGCATGGACTCGACTAATGTCTGAAGGTATGCAGGAGGAAATTCACACCATGAATCCTGCAGGACAGTCCACAAATCCATAGGAGTGCGAGGAGGTGGAGATATTTTCTGAACAACACGTTGCAAGTCATCCCAGATATGCTCAATAATGTTCATGTCTGGTGATTTAGGTGACCAATGGAAGTGTCTAAAGTCAGAAGAGTGTTCCTAGAGCCACTCGGTAGCAAATATCGATGTGTGGGGTGTCGCATTGTCCTGCTGGAATTGCCCACATCCGTCGGAATGCACAATGGACATGAATGGTTGCAGATGATCGGACAGGATGCTTACGTATCTGTCACCGGTCAGAGTCTTATCTAGACGTATCAGGGGTCCCATTTCACGGCAACTGCACATGCCCCATACCATGATAGAGCCTCCACCACCTTGAACAGTCCTCTATTGATATGTAGGGACCATGGTTTCATGCGGATGTCTCCATACCCGTACACGTCCATCCGCCCGATACAATTAGAAACGAGACTCGTCAGACCAGGCAACGTGTTTCCAGTCATCAAAAGTTCAATGGCAGTGTTGGCAGGCCCAGGCGAGGCGTTAAGCTTTGTGTTGTGCAGTCCACCGGTACACGAGTGGGCCTTCGGCTCCGAAAGACCATATTAATGATGGTCCGTTGAATAGTTCGCACGCAGGCACTTGTTGATGCCCCAGCATTGAAATCTGCGCCAATTTGAGAAAGGGTTGCACATCTGTCACATTTAATGATTCTCGTCAGTCGTAGTTTGTCTCGTTCGTTCATGATCTTTTTCCGGCTGCAGCAATGTCGAAGATTTGATATTTTACCGGATTCCCGATATTCACGGTGCACTCGTGAAATGGTCGTTTGCGAAAATTCAAATTTTATAGCTACCTCGGAGATGCTATGTCCCATCTATCGTGCGCCGACTATAACACCACGTTCAAACTCACTTTAATATTGATAACCTGCTATTGTAGCAGCAGTAACCTATCTAGCAACTTTGCCAGATACTTGTTGTCTTATATAGGCACTGCCGGCCGCATCGCGTTACTCTGATTGGTTCCATACCTCTGTTATTTGCATACGCAAGTTCATTTCAGTTTTTTTGGCTCTCCAGTGTATATAAATAGATAGTGCTAGTAACACAAAATCATATTATAGCATAACTGCCTTTTTCACGTGTTTCTCTGCTATAAGATGACAAGCCACAGTTTTCAAGTTGACTGATACCACTAAACAAGGGCTGCAATGTAGCTAAAAAAATCGTATTTGTAAAGCATGTTTGGATAGCAAAGATGAACATGACAGTTCAGTTATTGATTATAGTGATGTGGATGTATCCTACAAACCGAAAAATGATAGACCTTCAACTACTTCTAATAAGGTAAGTAGTAATCTATAATTTTTGGCTTGTCATACTCTTGCTTCCAATATTATGTCCTTATTGTGACATATAAAGTGACGCGTGCTGTGTCTGTCCTCCCTCCCTTAGCCTCTTCGTCGCTCTTCAACAGCGCAGATTCGATGTGCCCTCTACTGGGGGCAGTCGGTCGGAACGTGGCAGTCACACCCTCCACGACTCCTACACCGGCGACATGCACCGGAGTGCACCACCCCTCTGCGACCACCTGGGTACTTCCGGAGTCAGGTGCCATCCCGTTTCCATGCCCTCAAGAGAGATCTTTTGAAGGCGTGATAATTCGGGCTGACCAATGCAGCCAAGAGAAGTCCTCAGTTAGACTACTACCAGGGAAATGAATGCAGCGAGGGTGTCTCAGTGATTACAGTTTTCACAAAACCCTTGTGTACCCCTTCTATTCTTTGTTTATGTCCCCGCTTGTGTTTGTGCATGTAGTGTGTGTAAAATGTTCGGTAATTTTTGGGCTTTTAATAACACATAACAAACCCTGTATTTTTGAACCCCAGTAAAAACGGGCTTTGTAAAACACACATTCAAGAATGGCTACCCACACCTCTCCTGGGGTCAGAGTGAACTCGTCCACCGCGAGTCACCTGATCCCACCCTCAAATTTCCATAAATTATGGTGCGAATCGTTTTTGCATTAATTGAAATATAAATGCTAAAACATAAACAAACCAAACGTACATGCTACAGACTGGGAGGGACAGCCGCATAGCACATTTAAATTACGCTGTGATTCAAATTTATTTCTAATTCAATTTCCTTTTATGCTTAATTTTCTCACGCAAATTAATAATGTAAAGTGTTCTCGTATTTTAGTGATGCGTAAGTGTGTTTGGATGTAGTTGTTTTCCCAGTAAATGTGCTAGTGTATTTTTTGATACACTTGGCGTGCTTTCAATTAGGGGTCCCTATCAGCCCCGCCATGCTCGGCCAGTTGATCCTGCATGTGCTGAGAGAGTGGATGCATGCTGCGCACCCCCGGACACTTCAATATCTTGTACCGGTATTTAGTGTATCAATAGTAATTAATTTTATTCTGAAACCAATTTACTTTACTTCTTTGCTTAGCCCCGGGGCAGTGCCGCTCTCGGCCCCACCAGCTCGATATGCACAGGGGGTTTAATTCACTTAATTCATTTTTATCGGCAATGTGCCTCTTTGTCAGTGTCAGCTGCCGGTACACCTTAATGTTGGAACCGTGCAAGTGCCTTGTAAGAGGGAATAAATAGTGAGTAAAAATCAGTGCAAGTGACTGCTTGTTTTTATTTCACTATCGGCCGCCGAAAGGCAGTGTAACGTAACTTTGGGTCTTCTACACACTGGTGCACCGCACCTCTGATCATGGCTTTATGGTGGTTTTGGCATGTGGGATGGCCACTTAACAGTCTCACATGTAAATGAGAGGGGTATGAAGGGGCCTACACCCTCGTAGGTAGGCATAGGCAGGGCTTAAAAAAACATTATCGACGATGTCGACTCGTTGCACAGGATGGGCTCAGGAGAAGCCACGTGGGCGATCGGCCCATCCCTGGATGAGTATATCATGCTCTGGTGCCCTTTTCCATCCTTGTAAGTACCATAACACCTGTACCACAAACCTAACCTACGTTTTCCCTGCTCCTGAGACCACAACAACCCATCATAAGTTATGCCAAAAATGTATTACATTCATGAAAACATATGATAAACTGTTCGTTATTTTGATATAATAATTTTTATTTACATTAGTATATCGTAAATTATCTTGTACTGCTTGGAGAAGTTATAACTAAAAAAACATACTTTCAACTTGTCAAAGTGGAAATTGTTCAGAATTCAGTATAAAAGAGAAGCAGGTGATTTTTATTAGCTTTCAGTGTACAAAAATATACATGTCTTAAATAATATTCCCGCTGTAACAGATAACATTGTTTTGTATTAGGATGGTATAATAATTTGAATGTCAGCAAACATGTCATGCTTCCCTGAAATCACCCCACAAAATAAATCTTGCCATTATTGGAGAACGCTGAATTCTTTTTCAAACTCAAAAAACAAGAGGAAATGTAGGCGGAACCAAAGGAAACAGTACTTGAGTGAAACAACTAAGAAAACTGTAGAAGCCCGTACGATAGGACCTCCATGCCTCTGTAGAAAAAGGTACAAGAATAAATTTGTCGGTACGGTAGGAGGTTTTTTAAATTTACTTTTGGGATATGGGTTCATTTGACTCCCAAAATAGCTACCTTATTGGATGCATATAAGTTCTACAAAAGAAAATAAGTTACAAAAAAAAAAAACGATTTTCAAGTAGGAAGATCAGTGTACCATTAAAATAAATGGAGAGGAAATAGCAATGTGTAAAATAGTTTTTTTTTATGTTCATGGCTTGCAGATATCTAGGGAAAGAGTAAACAAAATTGTTTCACTTATAGCAAGTGGCATCACAATGTCTAAACCTGACGCAAGAGGAAAGCATGGGAATCGACCGAATAAGACAGATGACATCTGCTTGCAGTCTGTTAGAGACCATATTAATAACATAACTAACTATGAAAGTCTTTACAGTAGGTCTGTGAATATGGAAAAGTTATTCTTGGATAGTGACATGTCTATTGCACATCTTAATGAAGATTTCTACCGTCCTTGGTGTGTAGAAAATCATGTATCCCAGCCAGTAAATCAATGTATGTACAGAAACATTTTCTGCACTGAATACATTATCGGATTTAAATTGCCCAAATCTGATACTTGCAAGGTATGTGACGAATCCAGGAATAAAATAAAGGCATTGTGATTGAATGGCAAATACAACAATGCACAAGAACTTTAAGTAAACCTGCAATTGCATCAAACAAGAGCTAAATCAATAGACTCTAATGAAGAAATTATCACAGGTTGATAATTCGAAGAAACTAGTAATGAGTATTGATTATCAACAAGCTTTTCCAGTTCCAAAGCTCAAAGCAGGGCCGGCATTTTACTGCAGAAAATTGTGGTTGTACAACCTTGGAGTCCATGACTGCAGAACTGGACAAGAATACACGTAAGCATGGACTGAAAACATTGCACGAAGAGGAAGTAATGTGATATGTAGTGTCATTGTAAAATTTCTTGAAGTGCACCCTGAAGCAGTAATGCTCGTAGTATTTACGGACAACTGCCCCGGCCAAAATAAGAATGTTTTCTGTGGTGGTTTTTTGGAATCAACTCGTCAAATAGAACCTTAAGGAAGACCATCATTATTTCCTTATATCTGGGCACATTCATATGCAATCTGGCAGAGATTTTGCTTTAATAGAGAAGTACCACAGGAAGTTTCATAAAATATTTTCACCAATGGAGTGGCTCGATATAATGAAGATAGCAAACAAGAAGAGACCATTCAAAGTGACAAGTATGCCGCAAGCGGATTTCGTTAGTATGGAAAGTCTTCAGAAAACTGTAACGAAATCAAAGGGAACAAAATATGACCAGCCAGTGAACTTTTCTTCTGCATTTGCATTCTGGTTCACTTCTCAGAACATGTCTAGCTTCTTCATTAAGCATAAGGTGAATTAATACTACAAAGAGATTAACTTATGTAAGGTTGGCAGATCTGCAGGTACAGAAATATGTAATATGCTGCCAAGATATACAGAACCAGTGAATATTAACAAGCAGAAGTTGGATGATGTGTGACACCTTCTTACTTTTGTTCCTCCTGTCCACCATAACTTCTACAATGTACCTCCCACATGGAAAAACTTATATCTGACCAGATATAAAATTACCAGATCTGACAAATCGAAGATTGTCCAGATCTGGCCAGATATGATTGATCATCATATCTAGCTAAATATGGCCAATCTGAGATTTGGAAAGATCTGGAATTTTATATGGTCAGATCTGAACCAGGTGCATATCGGGCCAGATTTGAACCATTTGTATAAATCCACAATACTTATCTACACCATGATGGCATATTTTATATAATTACACATACAGAAAAAAAAGTACTGTGCTGCACACATGTTACCAGAGATATTTCTGCTTTCAGAGTATACAATTACTGTGTTAAGAAAACATGGTATAAACTGCAAAAGTCTTCTTGAAGGGCACCAAAACGCTTGCCCCCTCCTAAGTGGCAGATGTTTAGCCACTGATTTTACCTAAGTAAAAAATCCCTGGCTGTAACCTCTACATATTAATAATCACTATGTTTAGGTACAGCCTACTAATTGCATGATTAAGTAATCACACTTTCTCATGTATTCTCTACGTCAATTTCACCTGTACGTTATATTTTAATTTAAAGTAAATTGTACACTGAAGAGTAAAAAAACTGGTACACCTGCCTTACATCGTGTAGGGCACCCACAATCACACAGAAGTGCCGCAAGACGACGTCGCATAGATTCGAATAATTTCTGAAGGTATGCAGGAGGTAATTCACACCATGAATCCCTCAGGGCAGTCCACAAGTCCAATCTGCGCCAATTTGAGAAAGGGTTGCACGTCTGTCTCGTTTAATGATTCTCGTCAGTCGTCGTTTGTCCCGTTCTTTCACGATCTTTTTCCGGCCGCAGCGATGTCGAAGATGTGATGTTTTACCGGATTCCCGATATTCACGGTACACTCGTGAAAGGGTCGTACGCAAACATCCAAATGTTAACACTTCCTCGGAGATGCTATGCCCCATCTCTCGTGCGCCGACTATAACACCACGTTAAAACTCACTTAAATCTTGATAACCTGCCATTGTAGCAGCAGTAACCGATCTAGCTGCCAACTGCATCGCGTTACTCTGATTGGTTCCATACCTCTGTTATTTGCATACGCACGCCTATACCAGTTTTTTTTTGGCTCTTCAGTGTATGTGACATGGAAAATGAAAATGTTCTTATTGATACATACATTTACATTTTTCTGTAGCAATAATTAAGAGCTACTTTTAAATGAATATGGTTATGCAAATATTCGCAATACCGAAACTTAAACGAATAATCACAACTATCATTTCATTACGGTAAGAAGTTTGGTTACTGAAAGTGGTTGCGAAACGAAAATCTTCGATTTCGATGAGTTTTCAGGTGTTTAATGAAAGTAAATTTAGTGCATCGCCAAAGAAAATTTTTTACCTGTAAATCATATTAATTATTTTCATTATTTTATAACTGAAATAAGTACGTAAAACGAAAATTTAATTGTAGGCAAGATCTCTGTGGTAAATACTCCATAACCTACATTTTTTTACTTTTATTGTGCAACAATTGTGTTATAGTGAATAACTTGCCAACATGTTAATAAATTCGTTAATCTTTCGTTAGGGCTGAGCTCTGACGACATTATTTTTCATTTTCATTTCAGTTTCACGAAAGTTCATTATATATATTTCGTTTTTGATTCGTAATAAAAAAAAACATTCACACAACCCTAAAAATGAACCTCGTTATATGCACTGTTGTCTACAGCATACTAAACATTAAAGTTCATAAGCAACGCTGTGGAAGTGCACATTAAGTTTAAACCATCACAGTTTAATATACGAGAAAAAAACACAGTCTGCTAAAACTATTTTTTTTTTTGGTAATTTTCATTTTTCAGAAGTGCATCGCATACATGTCAACATGAATAGTATTTTGGGTTCCTGACTACACACTAATACACAAAACGATAGTAAGCATTGTTGCATACTAAAATTAACAGAATTTAAAGATCAATAATTTGTTATGGGGCATTTGAAATTGTACCTGAATTCATAGTCAAGATTAAGATGATGTTTTTGAAATGTTTATTGACATAAAAATAATTTTCTTAGAAACATCCAGCCTGACTAACAAACACACCAATAACTTAATTCATTTGATTCTTCAATTATCATTTTGTATGTAACGATTTTCGCAAAGTTTTGTGCCCATTTGGTAATTGATGTATTCATACACTTTAAAATTCCTTTTTTGGGCCTCTTTGGAAAGTCCTAAAACCTCCTCAAAAAATGTGTTTGCTAATCATGTTTTCATTATATCGTTATTGGAATAATTTGAAGATTACAAAAAGTAAATTTACGCATAATTGCACTGACTGCAGTGAAACTCTCGCTAGAAAATTGCTTGAAATTCTTTGTCTCCCCATCTAAATGAATCCAAAATTTCTTTTTCAATTTCACGAAAGTTTTTTGCTTCATCTTCATTGATGATAACTACCGATTTAGCTCATCCGCACTCAGTTAAAAAGTACATTTTCCACAACGAAGAAATGTAACGAAACAAACAAATACTAATTGGCGCCACACCAAATTGCATAATGTGTACTATTTTTGTTTCAAAACAGGCCGGCCAACATCTGAAATTGTCCAGACAAATATTTATTTAATATTATTTTTTCACTGTTATTTAATTGATATCCAAATTGTCAGCAGTATACATTTTAATTTACAGTTAACTGTTTTAATGAAAGTTATATATTATTTTAAGTTAAGTATGAACTGCAATTCTGAATAAAATAAATGTTGTGTATTGTTGGTAGTGGAGTGCATTTGTCAATTGTTTATGCAGCAGTAGGAATGTTCAATGATCTTTGTGGTAACAAACAAGCATCAAGCATTTTCGAAATGTATAACAGTTATAAAAGCAGATGGCATTACAAAAATTATGTTTGAAAAAAAAAGAGGTAAATAAAAGTACTTTACAACAGAACATAGGATTATTGTTGTTTTTAACCATATTTTCGTACATATGATTCAGATTTTGCAATCATAATTTTCCAAGTTAACTCTGCCAGCCAACAAAAGATAGTGCCAAAGTTACTTCGTCATTAATTTTGTTGGGCTCTTGTAAATAATTCCGAACAAAGATAAATAAATTAAAGACTTATTCCCTTAAAGGCAATTAAGATTTGGGTATTCTACACTCTGATCCATGCCCATATCTGGCCCAGACATAAGCAGATATGGTCGATATGCAGCCAGATCTATTCCAGCACAGCCAGATCTGACCCATGCATAGCCATATCTGGCCCATACATAACCAGATCTGGTCAAGACACAGCTAGATTTAGTACAGACAAAGTCAGATCTGGCCCAGACCAAGCCAGATCTGGCCCATGCAAAACCCGATCTGGCCCAGACACAAACAGATCTGTTCCAGATTTGAGCAGATTTGGTCCTGATATAATGTTTTCGTATGACGATGCAGATGTGGAACTATTTAGTTAAACTTTTTTCTGTGAAAAGAATATACTTTGGATGCTATTTCCAGTTACTATCCATTTTGTATTCTTGTTTGAACTACATAGTAAAATATCTGTGCAATTTATCTGTATATCACAATATCTCTAACAAGTGCGTCACTATTATGTTTTAATAAATAATGCAAATCTAATTTCCATATTCACCACATGTGTTTCTTACATGTGTGTTTTGTAAATTAGAGGAATTAAATAATATGACAAGCTTTATATAAAGGTACATCGTCACAGTATTACTCTCCCATGTTAAGCAAATTATCAGATCCTACTAATATTATAATCGCTAAAGTTTGTGAGGATGGATGCATGGATGTTTGTTACTCTTTCACGCAAAAACTACTGAATGTATTTTAATGAAACCTTACAATAATATAGCTAATACATCAGAATAGCATATAGGCTATAATTTATAAAGGTATATTGTGTAAATTGGCCAAAATAAAACGATTAGTGTCAAGTAAGTCGTAAAAAATTCTGCCATCGGCGAGTTATTTTGGCGTGCGCTGCAAAAACCGTAAGAGTTGCACGAATATAATTTATGGTGGAAATATTTCTCTTAAATAGTTCTACAAAAAGTCCGCGACAGCACATACCTATCTTTAATGTGTAAGCCATTATTGCCAAAATTGTGAACCATAAATGCAATAAAATTTGATACTATATTTCCATTGCACATTTTGTAGTAACAAATTGATTCTTTATCAAAATAAATACTTTTATCGCTTCTGATATTTAAAGTAGATAAACTTTGTCTTTTACACAACGTAATTTGGACAAATATTTTAAAAGATATGACGATGAGAAAGTGAGTGCACGCTGCTAAAATGGTTCGGTCCGGTGGGCGCAGGGCGGTCGGGATTTACTTCACTGAAAACAATTTTAGAGAAAGAATGGCAGCACCACCTAGGACGACACTAACTGCGTTTTTCCTGCTGTGCCAAAATGACGCATTTGCAAAAACATTACTTTATGTTGACGTACCCCACTACTATACATGGAATGCGTCGTTAAAAGAATGGAAACGTCGTTTACAAGGAACACCTGTCGACGGCTGGCCAGGTGTGAAGGCAGAAGATGCTCTTGGCCTCATTTACACAGTGCACGTTAGCAACTTCGAATGTTACTGTTTGCGAATGCTGCTGAATGTAATATGGGGACCCACTAACTTCTTTGATCTAAAAACAGTTGACGGCCAAGAACTTGAAACGTTTCAACAAGCGTGTGAGAAGTTGGGGTTGTTGGAAGATGGCAACCACTGGGATGCCACAATAGAAGAGGCTGCGCTGTGTCACTCTCCACCGCGAATAAGAGAGCTATTTGCCATATTGATATGCACTTGCGGTTTATCCAATCTTCTTCAACTATGGGACAAGATAAAACTGCGTTATCAGAGGATATCTTGCACAGATTTGAAAGGATGGATCAAGTCAACAATGATCTTTGTTTCAATGAAGCACTGGGACTTATCGAGGACAAAGTAATAACGATTTCCGGAAAGAAGTTGTCCGACTTCGGTATGCCCACACCACAGCGTCGAGGAGAGCTGTCGACCGATTTTATCAAAGTACTAAGCTACGATACCACGATTTTAGATGCTCAGGTCAGCGAAACTGAGCCACGCCTGCTACCCGAGCAAAAATACATTTATAGCAAAATATTACAACGAGTTGAGAGTGGTGAAGGCGGCATTTTTTTTCTTGATACCCCGGGCAATACAGGCAAAACTTTTTTGCTTAATTTGCTTCTAGCAAAAATTCGCAGGGACCATAATGTGGCATTAGCTGTAGCTTCCTCTGGGATCGCTGCAACATTACTGAGCGGTGGACGGACGGCACACTAAGTTTTTAAATTACCTCTTAATCTGGCGAGCGAAGAAACCCCAACGTGCAACATTAGTAAGAGCAGAGCCCGCGGCGCCCTGTTGCAATAATGTAAACTGATCGTGTGGGACGAGTGCACTATGTCACACAAACGCGCCATCGAGGCGCTTGATCGCTGTCTACAAGACATACAAAGCAATCGAAAGTTGATGGGTGGTGTGGTAGTGTTACTGGCAGGGGATTTTAGACATAATTCACCTGTTATTGAGAGAGGCACTGCAGCAGACGAAATTAACACATGTCTGAAAGCATCATATCTGTGGACCAAAGTTGAAAAGTTTTATCTCACCACTAACTTGCGAGTCCAGTTATTCAGNAATTAACACATGTCTGAAAGCATCATATCTGTGGACCAAAGTTGAAAAGTTTTATCTCACCACTAACTTGCGAGTCCAGTTATTCAGCGATGTCNGCATCATATCTGTGGACCAAAGTTGAAAAGTTTTATCTCACCACTAACTTGCGAGTCCAGTTATTCAGCGATGTCAAGTAAGGTGCATATGCTCAAAAACTCCTCGAAATTGGTGAAGGCCGTCTAGAAACCGACCAAGAAGGTATGGTTCTTTTCACTCACCAATTTTGTCATGTTGTGGATTCGGAAAACGAGCTTATTGCTCAAGTTTTTCCCTTAGACGTTGTTATGTAAGTGCTGCTTTTAACCAACACACTTTCTTGGATACTGGCACCAAAAAATGAGACTTTTACGAAAATAAATAAAAAAATCTTGGACGAAATAACTAGCGAAACATCAGTGTACAACTCCATCGACACAGTCATGTCATCCGATGACACTACGAGCTATCCCGTGGAGTTCCTAAACTCTTTGGAGCTATCCGGGGTGCCATCCCATAAGCTGGAATTAAAGGTAGGTATACCCGTTTTGTTAATGCGCAACTTGGACGCGCCAAGATTATGCAACGGTACTCGGTTGCGAGTCACCGAACTAGGAAGGCATATTGTGAAGGCCACAATCTTAACTGGAGAAGCCAAGGGAGACAATGTGTTTATACCACGCATTACAATTATACCTAATAACTTACCATTTAATTTTAAACGTCTGCAGTTCCCATTAAAAGTTGCATTTTCAATGACTATCAACAAATCACAGGGTCAAACCTTAAAGGTAGCAGGAATACGTTTGGGCACACCATGTTTTTCCCACGGTCAGCTCTATGTAGCTTGCTCACGTGTTTATAATTCGCAAAATCTGCATGTTTACGCTGAACGAAAAAAATCGTTTAACATAGTTTATAGCAGTATATTGCAATAAATAGAAGCCTAAAAAATAGAATTATTACTCATACAACAGAATAGGGTATCATTTCTAAATAAATAAATAAATAAATATATATATATATATATATATATATATATATGCAGACGAAGTCGCTGGTAGCCGCTAGTAAGCAATAAAGTAATAAGCCTCATGTTTTCATGCAAATAAAAATATCTTACTAGTACTAAATAGCCTCATTGGTGAAACATTAAGTGGCCATTATGCTTTCCATTAATTGAGCTGTTCAATGGTTAAACCAAATACTTAATTATATTGATAGACATAATTACATAACTTGCCAAATGTTTAGGATTGATATATTTCAGTTTGTGCATCATGTGGCTCTTCACTATACTGCATTAAGCCCTTCAACTTATGGAGAATAAGATGTAGCAGCAAGACATGGAATTAATATGCAATGAAAGTAGACTGATGAAATTGATTTCCAAGCCCACCTTTAAGTACAAAACCATTTAAGATTAAAAAACTTTCACTTATGACAATGGAGAAAAAAATTACATTGTTTGATAAATCTATTTATGCTGGTTTTTCAATGCTTGAATTGTCCAAAACATAATGTATATATTCATAATGTAATGAGAATAAAGTATGAAGACAACATCAATCTCCTCTACACAGAGACCAACTCGTTAATTTACGAAATTGAAATGCAGGATTATTACGCAGATATGGCCACAGACCCCACGGTCATGGACGAGATGGATGCCAGCGCCTACCCACCCACTCATTCCTGCTACTCCCCGACCAACTGGAAAGTGGTGAGGGAATTTAAAGATTAGTGTGGTGGTGAACTGATGAGCGAGTTCGTGGGGCTGCGTGGCAAAATGTATACTATATATGTGGTTGCAATGTTACCAAGAAGGAAAAAGGAGTCGAAAAGATAATACTGAAAAATAAAATGAAATTTGATAACTAAAAAATGGCGTTGAAGCAGGAAGAACTCGTGAGTGTTACCAGGAATAATGTAAGATCATACTATCATGAAGTCTACAGCCATTGCATGAACAAATTTACGCTAACATGGCAGGATGGCAAGAGATAAATATTGGACGGTGGAGTACCAATGGTGCCATATGTATTTATTGGGTAGAAATTAATAAGGAATGGAAAAGCACAAGGCAGAAAAGAAATAGAATTTTCATGCAGTATCATATGGTCATATTGGGTATAAATTGATATAGAAGAAACAAGAAATGAAATATATAAGAGGCAAAAGAAAGAAGAGAAGAAGGGAGAGAAGAAAGAAGATTAATAGTATTCTATCCAATATAAGCATATAATGTTGTATGTATGTTGATATGAAAAAATAATATACATATATATGTAGTTACTGACAGCACACTAGAGCACTTGCAAGAGAAATTTACATCTTGTCAGTTGTATTACTTTTTGTCTGATGATGGTTCAGCTTCATTTGATGAAGAGTCATTGCAGCTTTATTATAGATAAGGAATGTATTTTCTAGTGCTTCTTGAAGCAATGAGCTAGCGTGGGAGGACTTGCATGTTCAAATTCGTGTCTTTCCTTGGATGTTGGGTGAATTAGGCCAGGATGCAAGGGCAGTTTCTCGCCTCGGGGGTGTTATATCAGAAGTGGTTTCACTTCCTAATATTCTCCAGCTATAAAACTTTCATCTGCTTTTGTTCTAAAATATCATACTTTTCCCCTGAGGGCATTAACTTCTTACCCATTGTATCCCCTAGAGGCAGTATTGTTCTTACTCACCCCTATCTATCTACTTCTTATCTTTCTTTTCTTCTTCTATTTTATCATATTTTGTATCACTTACTTTTGGTTGTTTTCTTTCTTCTTGTTGTTTCTTCTGTCTGCATTGTCCTTTTTGTCCTAGGTATGTATAATTTACAGCATTGGGAGCTGCTTGTTCAGCTCATTTTTACAGTAACATGGATATTAAGAATAATAATTGTTTTATATGTCCGTAGTGCCATAGGAGTGCACTGTATTGCTCTATCCCCAGCCGGAGACCCATGCTCATTGTTGCTTTAGCCGCCACGCGGGTAGTAAAGTGGGAGGACAATGTCAGGAGATGATGCGAGTTCCATAACAGAAGGATGTACGACCAGTTCCAAACCGAATAATGGATGACCAGCACACACAACAAGAAACTCCAATGAAGAAATTAAAAATTTAAAGAATAAAATAAAAATGTTAAACAAAGTAAAATATAAATATTTTATGTATAAAGTACATCTTTTAATAATTTTAATAGGAAAAAACATTTAAAAAAAAGTGGTGACAACTATTATTATTGCACATTCTTATTATAAAATAATCCAAAAAAACTACATGAAAATAAAACTTCCCTTTTTTAAATATTATTTTTCCCCATACACACAATATTATATATATTTATTTTAAACCCTTGTCCCAACACATTTCCCAATTGCGCAGTCGGCTAAGGTGCCTGTTCCATGACCCAAAGGTCGACAGCTTGCCACTCCGCCCCTCCACGAGGATTTTTGAGTCGACTTACAATAAAATATGGTGATAAGTTGGAGAACCCCATATACTTCCCATGACAAGTTGACCTTACACACATTGAGCATGGCGATGCCAGTGCACTCTTACAGGCTATGGGAGAACCAACATGGTGGCCGAGCGAGAGTGACACCAATGTCCCTAGCAGGCAACAAACAGGGTGGATGCCAGTGGCACACTCTAGCAGCCATAAACAACATTACTGGCACCAGTAGTGCAATTTAGTGTATGGTGAGAGAACTACAACATACAAGATCCAGAATGGCAGGCAGAAACAAGATGGCAGGCAGAAACAAGATGGCAGGCAGAAACAAGATGGCAGGCAGAAACAAGATGGCAAGCAGAAACAAGATGGCAGGCAGAAACAAGATGGCAGGTGGAAACAGGATAGTGAGTGGAATCAAGATGGCCACTGGAAACAACATGGTGACCGGATACAAGATGGCCGAAAAAGAATAAGGTCAATGACATAAGATAACAGAATCCAAGATGGTAGCAGAAAACAAGATGGCAGACTTGATGGCAGAGGGTGCCTCAGTGCTTCAGCTCCCAGTCCATGTTCTCGGGTCTACTATTCCTAACTACTTTTTCGCTAGTTAAAGCAAAACAGAACTTCACACACATATATCTTTTTTTTGCCCTCACACAAAATTTAGTATAAATAGGTTTAATTGTTGCGTAGATATGGCATATTAAAATATTATAGTTATTTATATAGCCACCATATTAAATATAATTATCTGGCCGTCTTGAAACACATCCTTTTACATGGCCTACTATAATACTACTTGTTTAGCAAATTTTGCAGGAGTTAGTTAATTGTTTATGGACAGATGGCAAAACTTGATTTATGGTTATGATTAAATGGTGAACAATAGAGGATCTGGGCAGACCCATTTTATAGGAGTAATAGATACTGCCAGCATACAAAGTTAAGTTGAAATTTGTTACAAGATTACATAGATATAGCATAGTAACAAATACGTTTATATTCCCACCAGATTGAATACAATAGTCTGGCCAACTAGAATATTGCAGTTTATATGACATACTGTAGTATTATTTCAATAAAAAATTGGTTGGAAGCAGTTGATTGTTTCCCGAGATATGACAAAATCTTTATTTTTCATGTGGCACTATCTTACAAAATGGTTGACCAAAGGTTATATATGTTTATACATTTCATGGTTGTAATATACACTTTCAGCATAAAAATTTAGTCGAAATTGGTCAAGCAGTATGGTTACTATATAAAAAGAACTGAAACATATTTATATGGCAACCATTTCGAAAATAAATTCCCGAGCCATTTGATTTACATGTATCAACATAGCGTACAATAGTATTACTTAAAAGCCAAATCTGGCAGGAAGAGGTTTTTTAGTTCCCGAGAGATAACATAAAAACTTAATTTTTGTATGTTGTTCTTCTTTCAAAATGGCAGACTAATAACATAATAGCCTTCTAAATTCAATGCTTACATCTTACACAAATGTGATTGATAGTAAATCTTCACCAGCAGTGAAATATCATACCAACCCTCCTAAGCATTCCACCAACAACCAAAAACAACCACGTCTAAGTGTCCTTCTTGCCACTACTGTAATAAGGCGGGACTTATTGCTCCAACCGTTAGAAGTTAAAAAACTAAATGGGCGAGGCCGGGAATTTAGCGAAAGTTCGCACTGTAAGGGTAAATTAGACAACTCCCAGGCAAATGCTAAAATTTTACAGACTGTATGTATTTATCAGTTGTCCCAACAGCTTTGCCTCGGTTTCTTTTCAAGTTAACACACTTGTTGACTCTGGTTGACGCGGACAATTATTTCTGGCAAAATATTTAAACAACTACCACATCTGAACCTGATAAAATCTGTTGAGATTAATCACTACGAGTGTTGCACTGCATCTAATGATCCATCACCGATATCATGCAGTGCTATTGTCAAACTGTGAATTTCTAATTTCACCTGGGTAGTTAAGTGCCTTGTAACGGAAAACTTAAGCAAAAATTTTATTTTAGGAGCTGACTTCATGAGAGAGACTGACCTTATTCTTGGCATCCATGATAAAATTGTTTATTTTTTTTAATTTGCCCCTGAGCAGAAAATTTTAGTTGTTGATTGCAACCAACAAGTAAACTCTGACATAAGCAATGAGTTAAATCCAGAGTCATCTGTCAGCCATTTAGGTTATTTAAGTAAAAAGGAGTGTGCAGCTATTCAGAACCTTTGTAGTCAGTTTTATAATGTGCTTACCTCAGAACTAGGATTAACAAAATTGCTTGAACACAAAATCCATATATCAGATAAAGAGCTATTCAAAAGTCATCCCTATCGATTAGTGCCTCCACAAATTGAGCTATTGAGACTCTATGTTCAGGCTCTTATTAACAGAATTTAATTGAATAGTCCTAATCTCAATACACATGCCAAGCCTTTGTAGTTCCAAGACTTGTAGTTTATTATAGGAAGCTTAACCAAATATTGAGATAGAATCAGTACCTTTGCTCAACCTTCATTCTGCTTTTCATTGATTCAGCAAGTCAAAATTCTTCACGACCATTGATCTCAATGTGGCCTATCATCTGATACATTTGGCAAAAGATTTAGAGTCCATTACTAGCTTTTGTGTTTCTGGGAACCTTTACCCATTCATTCGTGTTACTTTTGGGATAGCAACCAGCGCCGAAGTCCTTACAATACTTTTGGATCAAATATTTCATTACATAAAGTTCAAGTATGTGTACAATTACTTGGACAATATGGTTGTGTACTCCGAGGAATTTGACCAACATCTGAGTCATCTTCTCAAAGAGGTTCTTAACCGATTAGAAAAGGCTGGCCTCATTGTCAATCCTGCAAAAGTCAAATCCGCGGCTCAGGAAATATCGTTCCTGGGACATAAAATATCCTTGCAAGGCATTGCCATATATCCATACAAAATGAAGGCTATAAGAAATTTTGTATTGCCACAATATATTAAGGGCATTGCCTGCTTTATTGGCATGGTACGATTTCTGGGAAAATTTGTTCTGCACATTGCCGTGAAGGTTGCACTCTTAAACAAATTGCATAAGAAGTTAATCAAAATTGAGTGGTGTGCAGAATAACAAAGATGTTCGAAACACTAAAACATGACATAAATCTACCTGTGCTCTGCGTGGCAGACTTCTCAAAACCATTTATTCTACAGACTGATGCCTCTAATTTAGCCGTGGGGGAAGTTCTCGCCCCATAAGTTGATGTTCCTCGCCAGCCCATAGCTTTTTCATCCCGCACACTGACTCCCCAAGAGCAAAAATTATCTATGATCTACAAGCTACTGTGCTGAGCTGTAGTTTTTGGCATTGAAAAATTTCGTTAGTACCTCGAACATTCTGAATACCTGCCAGAAACTGATAACCAAGCATTGCCTTGGCTTTCGGCACACCTCAGAGATTTAGGGAAAATTGTTCGCTGGGTGATGCATATTTCTTCCTTAAAATTCGAAGTCCAATCATTAAGTGTAATATAAACTTTTTTTATGGATACTATTTCAAGAATGTCTGTATGCTCAAATTCTTCCATATCACCCGAAAACTTACCAAATTGCAAAGTTTTTACAGACTTTCCCCTAGAATTAAAAAATATTCAGAATGATCAGAATAAAGACCCTGATTTAAACATGATTATCCAAAATCTTAAAACAGGTCTTGAACAAAAGTCCTACTCCCTGACCAAGGGTGACTTGTATTGTGAGGTGAATAACAGAAAACATGTCGTTTTGCCAGCTCATTTACGCGAAATGGTTTTTGTGTACTTCCACTCTTCACCAATTGCAGCGCACCTTGGCATTTTCAAAACTATAGAGGCTATCAAGTGCAATTTTACCTGGAAATGAAAGAACGCCGATACTGCTGACTGCACGAAGACCTATCAGATATGTGCCATGAGAAAGACTAGTCAAAATTCACATTTAGGTTTTTATCCTCTGAAGTCGCCGAAAGGTCTAAGTCAAAGTTATTAATTGCATTTTTAGGTTTACTACCTAGGTGAAAGTCTGGCCATAACATGCTTTCAGTATGTATACATGTCTTTTAAAAATTTGTGTATTTTATTCCCATGAGGAAAGCTTATTCTTTTTATACTTGCACACTCTACAGATATCCATATTTTTAAATTTCGACATGTTTTCTACTACTGTATCAGACAATGGATCTTAGTTTATTTCCCAGACATTCAGATACATGTGTTTCTCCTATGGGATCAAACACATCACTTTGTCCCCATATAATCATCCGTCTTCGCAAGTGGAGCATTTTAACAGAAACATTCATTCGGAACTCATTGCTTTCAATGCAAAGGATCAAACCAGTTTGAACAAGAATCTGCTCTCGCTACAAACTGCATTCAATTACGCTCACCATGAGGCGCATTAATCTACACCTTACTGTTTGATGTTCACTTACATGCCAGGTTATCCTGTATACAACTTGTGGCAGTTGAGTGATCTTCCCAATGATGTCATAGAATTTCAAGAAGTTTGGGCAGCAGCCTTCAGAAATCTAAAACGGGCCCACGAGCAGGCCCGTTTAAAATACAACAAACACAATATAGGTAGCCCTTTTAGAACTGGAGATTTAGTTCTCTTAAAAGCTCAACCCATCAGTAGGGCAGTGGACAAGCCTACAGCCAAATTAAATTTAGTTTGACTGGTAATTATCAGATCCAGCACTTTTTGACACCTGTTACAGCCAGTGTAGATAATCCTAAAGCAGGAGCATTTGCAACGCATGTGCATATCTCTCACATAAAACCTTTTCTATTTCCTGATTCATGAATGTTCACATTGTTATAAGCTTCAAATTCTACTGGTTTGTTGTGATTAGCCACTTTTTCTTTCTTGGTGTATCTGTCCCTAACTCAGTATTGACTGTGGACTGATCACCCACTGGACCTAGTCTTCCTGGGCTCTCACATTTAAAGTGCATATACTAAAAAAAACGTGGTTTTAAGAGTTTACTTAAATTATTGATTTGGCATTGGTTTATTGGTTTGTAGAGATGGGGTTCTCACAGGAAAGTAATTAACTTAATTGAGATAATATTTAGTTAACAAGTATGAACAAGTATGTGTTATCAATTTTGGGAATTAAGTTATTGAATAGAATCCGCCGGTGTAAGTATTTCTTATGTTTTCTGTTTTAGTTTATATTAAGTTCTCGCGCGAACCTGTTCTGATATTCTGCATTGCTGTTCTCTGCATTGTATCATGTACTGGTACCTTATTGTGTTACTAACAGCCTGCTGCCTGCCTGAGTCATCAGTAACGGTATAAACAGTCCACTCTAGAATAGTATTCGAAAAGAATAACGATGTCCTATTCACTGACAGCTTCTGTTCCATTGTACTAGATTTTAATCTTCTTGAACTCCAAATGCGACCAACTACCTTGAACGTTATAATGCTTTTTATGAAGCCATGAACAAAACTTTACAGGAAGTACTTGACCGAATGCTGCTCGTTAGTTTTCGTGTTGATCTAAATATCCTGCTACTATGTGTTACCGAAGCTGTGTCCAATGATACATTGGAAAAGTTTGATTTGAAGCATGCTATAAAAACCAGTGTTCACAGTAAATTAAGCTTCACTTGATAAAATCCACTATCTTTTATAAACATTTTGAGCAAAATGCAACACCTAATTGTTTTACCTGTTTATACAATAGCTTCTGTAACCCCTGATAATCTGTATATGTTTTTTGGTCCTTGTTCAGTGCAAGCTATAATTTTCAATAAATCTTTAAATGTTATTGCGGATGTTCCATTAGCCAGTGAGAACAGCCTTTTTGAAAGATAAAATGTTTTGCCCATGCTATTTATTGTTGAAAAATTGAACCATTATATGTTGTTATCTTTGAATGAATTCCTTGTTGTTAGTCCTAATAAAAAGTTAAATGCCTCACCGAGTAATAATTATTTAGCTCATTGTAAAACTCATGGAATCACCCTTTGTCCTTCTGTCTTCTCCTCCTAGTTGCGAACTCAACCTTTTCTCCTGGAAACCCTATTTTAACTTCTGCAACAAATAAATTATTAATCTTAAACTTCCTTTTAAAAAACCCCTTTGCAGTTTCTTACAGCATTACTGTCCTTTGCCTAGATTTTTTTTTTTTTTTGGTTATCGTTCAAATTGCATACTCTGTCCTACCGACCAACAGCACAACTAACCTCTTCACCTTCCCTTCCTGAAGGAACTGTTACAGTTACCTAACCCTCTGCTCAACAAGATTCTAGGGGATAATTTTGGAAGTTTTGTAATTAGTTAATTTTCACTTTGGGATGGGGGGGGAGGTGGATTTTCATGGGTCAGGTTTGAAGGGAGAGGTGTGTGCCATTTGAGGCACCATTAAGGTTTAACAAATGTTTTTATATATTTTTTATTTTTTCTATATTGCCTTGGGGCTATGGCGGCTGAGCGGTTAGCATTCTCAAGACTTCGCTGTTAAGAGCCAGCCAAATCTCTTCATTCACTTCACTCACTACATTGCTCTTATTCGAGTAGAGTTGGCTTTTATTTGGCAAAGTCTCGTCGTCCCTTAACTTTTATTCTGTTAATTATCAGCAAGCAAATTATTAATTTGGTACTCAAACGTAAACCCTAATATTGTTAAAATTAGTACCACTAATTTACTTTGTCGTAACATTTAATTTGTTGAAATGGCAATCTTCCATATGTGCGTGGTTTAGTGTATCACAAAAATAGTTCTTTGGGGTATTTTTTTTACATAATAGTAACAAATTTTATTGCCAACTATGAATTTTCGAAATGTTTTATTGTTTGACTTATTACTGCTTTGCAGCTTCTGCTGTATTGTACTCTGTAAGAAAGCAGCACGTGTATTGTACTGTGTTTGACGCCGACCGCAGCTTCCCCCAGATCCCATGACGACCCACGCACACAGCCTAGCTGAGCAGGTAGGAAGCACCAGCCTCATGCTGCCAAAGTCTGTAGAATAACTTTCAGTGCCACGGCGTAATTATGTCACAGTATCATTAAACGGCCTAAAATACATTTAATAATTACCACCATAATTTTTAACAGTACTACAAATGAATGTGAGGAAAACCCTACACAAATAACAGAGCAGAGGAAGTGCAAAGTGCTGACCACATGGTCGACGGGATCTAAATAATCCCGTAACACTAATGCCAGCAATAAGTGACGCCCTTTATAAGTGCCATAAATATTAAATTAGTAAAACGTGTTTTGACTCCAGCAGGGGGAAACTTATACTCTAACCGAGCCACACCAAACTTTTTATGAAATTTAATGTATTCTGAATATTAATTAAAAAATCATTTTGATTTATATGTAATAATTTTCTCAGTGTACAAATGGGTTCTATGTATATATTTGCTTTACATACAGTAAAAAGACTCACTATGAAATTATTTGAAAATTCAATAAATATTATTATGACATAATTTTTATTAAATTTGGTTACGTTAATGTAAACAGTAATTAATGTCATGCAATTTGTTATGTATTTCTCAAGGGCCATGTGTTACTGCCACCATGCCAACCCCTCCTCAGTCTGACAATAGCAGGCATTAGGGCAGGTCATGTTACGCGGCTCGGGGGTGAAGCAGCTTTTGAACTCCGATCACTTCACTGCAATAGACAATTATATTCTACCAGAAACTTTTTATTTGATTACTTTGTGCACCACCGAGTACGCTTCCCTTTCAGAGCAGACTCACAGCCCCTCCGGTATAATTTCCAACTCAATCGTTTTGCAGTGTCCGTCGACGCTTTGTTCTAGTAGCTTAGGCCAGTGTGGGGTCTCGTGATGCACGCCCGCTTCATTTTTCTATACCGTCT
The DNA here is from genome assembly GCA_002778355.1 of Clitarchus hookeri. NCBI lineage: Eukaryota > Metazoa > Arthropoda > Insecta > Phasmatodea > Phasmatidae > Clitarchus > Clitarchus hookeri. Next base: position 476,027 of record NQII01000708.1, read on the forward strand.
CATCTGGCATTCCTCAAATACAATGGTATTTTCTTGAAACCGTTGTGTATGAGTACCTTTTCCCCGCTTCACGGGGAGCTTCGGGACGATGGTCGCTTATAACAGTCAAATACCTGCCACGTTACCTACGTCACGTAAGTCACAGTTTTTTTTATGTAACTGAAGTGTTTTATGTGAGTGCATTGGAATGGCGTGCTGGGGAACCACAATACCCCAGTTCGGGAGTACAGTAGAACCCGCTTATAAGGTTCCTGTTTAAAAGGTTTTCCCGCCTATAATGCACGATTCTTCCAGCCCTGAATGTTTATCCATAAGAACAATAACAAACATTCCCGGAAATAATGTTTTCGTTTTCCCGCGAATAATGCAAGAAAGCACACTGGGAAAGGAAAACGCCAATGGAAAAGATGCTCAACTTGCATTGCCTTTCAAACGAAGTTTGTAGTTTTTATCCCAAGTTTCACCCTGCTGAGATAATCTACCAGCTTGACATTGACGAGGGTCAGTGGGCCTGGAAAGGGGAGGAGTGAATGTTTTTACAGCCACAGGGCAAGTAGGCGTGGCTGGAGCTGCAGCTGTGGTTGTGTGAAAGGTGCCTCCCCCCACCTCATCCCTCCTCCGGTGGTAGGCACCCCTCCCCATACCGCGCAACATGTTCCACTTAGATGTCAAGGCCTGCTTTCCCTGTCTCTTCTCTCCCCCCCCCTTCTATGCTCTTTTGTTAGGCTAACAAGACGTCATGTCTGACACACACCAGTGGAAGGCAATAGGAGGGTGACAGACCATAACATAACACAAATACAGTGTGGATTTTCTGTCTCGAAAAATTAATGTTTCTGTGCCTTTCTAATTTTGACATGTGTAACGATGTCATCAATTATTACTGGCCCGGGGGGGGGGATTTGGGCTGCCATATGTACCACACCACAGCTGATAGTCTTTTTAGAAGAACTTCACACTTTCCTTGTAAGCAGTGAAAGTGTCTCAACTCTCTTGCTCTGTGGCTTTAATACCACCACAATCTAGGAAGTTTACCATCTTGCCTGACATTGACAAGGGTCCTTGGAGAAGGAAAGGGAAGAGGCCAAATGTTGATAGGCATCCATTGACATCACTGTGCGGTGGTGGTGCCAAAAGGGACTGGATATATGGACTATGATAGTTTTTATAAAGTTTGTAGGTATCTAAATGTATAATGATTACTTTCTTGCAGATTTTGATATTTCAGTTTTTCAGCTGTACAAGATTAGGGTATGTTTGATTCCAATGCTCAGTGTCTAGTAGGCATACATTTTTTGGCAGTAACAGTACAAACGAGTTGATTATACTTGAAAACTGTAGCCTACTATATATATTTTTTAATCCTTCAGCTTTGATTGCTCTTCGAAATTCCTCGCATGATGCAAGCTTCGCTTCGACTTCGCATTTAAAAAATGACCTTCGCACATGCCCAGTTAATATTTATGTAGTGAAAATTAATTCATCCTTGAAACAGTTTTAGTGAAAAATTAAAATGAGTGCCTCTAAGAAAAGACAAACATTTTCATTAGCTGAAAAGTTAATCTTAATCAAGCATGTGGACAGTAATCCCGGTAGAACATGCACAGCAATTCCTCTGAATTTGGAAATCCCAGTGACTACTCTGAACCGAATCATTGATGCAACCAGGAGACAAACTTCCATGAAATATTTTATGTTATGTATTTTGCTTGCAGACAATTTTGTGTGCTTTGGTACCAGGAGACAAACTGCCACGAACAATTGTGCTTGTTTTTCGTGTACAATAATCTTTTACTCGTATACTAATTTTATGATTTCGCAACCAGGAGATAAAATTTCTTAAAAGATTATGTATTTAAAAGAAACATTTGTTTTGTTCATTATGTAGAGTTGTGTGTTTATTACGGTGCATAATTTTATATATTTTGGTGTCAAAATTCTTGAATTTTTGTGTTTCCCTCTAATAGTGTTTTCCTGCTTATAGTGTCACTTTCTTGTGGACCCCTGAAGAACCTTATAAGAGGGTTCCACTGTACGTGTATTTTACACCGCCTACCTAGCAGAGGTCAGTCATCACGCGTGACCTCGTTAAAACACAGGGCACATTAGCCAGGGCTGTTCGACCGCATCCTATTTTGGAATTCTTACCATTTGGCGATATACAAAGAGCACAGGTGTTGAAAACAGAAACCTCACTTTTACCGGAAACATGGAAAATTTGAGATAATAGAAAGGATAAACATAGGCCCGAAGCCAAACGATTGTCAGTCGGTGGAAGAGGCGAGTCAGGAGGTAGGCAGAGGAAGATCGATTTCCCATCTCTTCAACTTGATGCAACAAGGAGGGATCTACCACCCCGAAAGATTACATACCAAACCTTGACGAAAGACGAGCCTATTTCGGGGGAGCACTCCCTCGCATAGGAGCGTGTCACGCCCCCCCCTAAATAACGCATCTGTTATTCACTCGCTCCAGGAAATTCTAGGACATGACTGCCACTCACTCCCTCGAACTCCCTAGAGGAGGATATCAACGTCCCTTAAGATTGGAACAACCACCAGCTGGCAAAAGTGTGACCCACAAGACAACACACACAACATAAGCAAACAGAGAATCAAAATCGAAACACACAAGATTACAGACTAAGCGCCAGGATAATAATACACCCTTTCTCTACCAAATGTTTAATATAAAATAACTTGCTGAGACGATCTTCTAATTGCTGCCATAAGACCATTTCATACCTTTACATTGCACCACTTGTGCGTCGAGGATGTATGCTCACTCCTGCCCTGGTTTATGAGCTACAAGGTCAGGTTTACGCAACTCTTCTGAATTTGGATAGCGCGGTTCCTTGCGGAAAAGAAATCTTTTCTCAGACAGTTGGTCAGCCAGGACATCCACGAGGTGGTTGTGCCGATATACCCACGTATCATGAGTATGCTCGCATTGCTGCTCCACATGATATGCGGTCTCGGCATCACTACACCCCGCCCTGCATTTCGGTAAAGTGTCAGAGGGGCCCCTCCTCCCCCTGCTAGTTCTAACGGCGGTTGGAAGACTGATACTAACAAGTTGCACATATTAAATGAAGTCAGAGGAGGGGATCCCACCAGCACCCCGAGCCCACCACGATGTTGACATTGTGGTATCAAGGGAAGTGGCCTCCACATCCACTCTATCCACAGATCCTAGCCACACAGAACGCCAGTATGTTTTAAGCTTTGCAGATGAATTCAGAAGCCTGCCGTCAACCCTTACACCCCCTCCGCCCAATCCACCCGCCTCAAGAAGAGCGGCATAGCACCAAGGGCCATCGCTGGACGGTAGTCAGATTTAATGACATTCCTTACCGTGCTAAGGATCCAAGTAGGAATGGATCTTAGCAAGGAGGGCACACCCAACGCCCCAGAGGAGATAGGGGCATGGACAAACCCTAGCGAGACATCCTTGGGCAGCCATAGCCACATCCTGATAGATGACCTAACAAGGATATCCATTGCCTTGAGCACACCCTTAGTGACTGTCGCAAACGACAACTGATACACCAGAGAGGGAAGGAGAAATACACGGAGGATCTCAAGCTGTTGATATGGTTTCAAAGGCGCTGACGTGAGTCTCCGCAGAAGCTCCTCAAGGCCAGCTTTAAACGACCTGACCCCCCTTGCAGTGAAGGAAATGCCTAGATATTTCCAGCACTCCTCCATCCCAAGCGGGGACAGGTCAACCCCGCCGACCTTGAAGAGGGGCTCAGTAAGCACCTTTGACTTCATCGTCTTTCCACTGGGACCCAGTGCTAGCGAGTGGGATTTCGACAAAAACAACTCCAGCCCGAACTTGCTGAGACAATCTTCGAATTGCTGCAGATTAATCTGCAAACCCTCCCGGGTATTGGTGAAGAAAATTATGTCGTCGGCAAAATCATGGCATGAGATCCGATGTTCTCCTAAGGTAAAACCAACAGAGCTCACTAGGCCTCTAAGTACTTCGTCCATCACAAGATTTAATAGGATAGGTGACAGTGGGTCACCTTACTGGACACACTGAAGAACAGGGATCGTGGGGGTGACCTCACCCGGAAGCTGAAGTACCATAGAGGCCTGGGAGTACACATTCCATGTGTGACGAACCACTGCATATGGAGCGCCTCTAGCCCGCAAGAAATTGACAAGGGGCAGATGTTGCACCATGTCATATGACTTGCGGATGTCCAAGACCGCCATATACAGTGGGCGGGATTTTTCAGATGCAGTTGCCATCACTTCAGCCAACAAAGACAGATTCTCAGCCAACCTGTTTTGATGGAGGAACGCTCGTTGTTCAGGTGAGATCTCAAGAGCAGACTGGAGTCTCCTGCTCAATATCTTGTGGTAATGCCTACTCACAATCGAGGTGATAGTAATGGCCCTGAAGTCAGCGGCCTCTACCGGGACAGACTTCTTAGGTGTCAGTACAGTTCTAGTGCACAGGAGCCATGGAGGTACCTCGCCAGTAGGCAAAATAAGGTTAAACAATGTCGCCTTAAGAACATCTGGGATACGAGCCCAGTCGTAAAGAGTAACCCCATCTGGGCCTGGGGCAGACTGACTGCGGATGGTGCCCCTCCGCACCTCCTCGACAGTGATCAGTTCAGAAATATGGTAAGGGTCCTCATCGTACAGTTGAACACAAGGCTCAGAGCGTTATCCATCACCCGAGGAGAAAAGAGAGGACCACCAATCCGCGGTCCTAACCGGATACACTACACCACCATTAAGCTCCTCATCTCCCAGGACTCGAGCAGCCACCTGGGCACAGTCATGCTTCCACATGTTCTGAATCGAAGCATAATCGGACTTCCTCTTGTCCTTCTTAGACCTAACCTCGGGATGTTCTCTCGGCCTGGGGAAAGGTCTTACACAATTCTTAACTGGTAATACCTTCCTAAGCCAACGACTGAGGAACTCAACGACTGGCTTTCCCTCGATTGCATGTTCTACAACAGAACACAACAAATCCTCAGAATGATTAACACTCTCAAGCTCTCGAAGATCGTTCATAACGTCACCGAGCTGGAGACGGGCTCGTTCAGCAAAGGGAATGGTTTTGGGTGAACTACCAGACGGACCACCATCATCCTCGTCAGGTCAAGACCTTCTGATCGATGTTGCTCCCGACAACCACCTCTTTGTAAATGGAGACAAGTGATTTAAATAGTCTTCCCTCCTGACCTCACCCATCAACATCCTGTATCTAGCGAGCTTCCTTTGAGATTTAATTGCATCAAATGTGCGGTTCAGAAACAGGCCCTTCGCATGTACTGCAGCAACCAGAGCTTGGTTAACAAACTTTGTGTCTGGAGGCAAGAAAAACTCTTCACGAGTCAACAACTTCAGTTCCTCGTCCGGAAAACGGGCCTTGCCCTTGGCTGGAGGTGACAAGCCCTCGTTAAAGTCGGACGAATGTCCCTGATGTTCACGCACTTTTCTACCAGAGGCTGAGGAGAAGGCTCTTTCACAATATCTGCACCCAAACATCGCACCAACAAAAACAAGAGAGAGGACCAGCTAAACAGCTACTCGGACAGCCGATGCACGACCAGAGGGAAGTGCAAACACAAATAATATTCTTCCTCTATTGATGGACTGTCAAAGTCTGGAGCCTGGCTTTAGATGAAACTGTGATTAGACCTCTTCTGCTGTATTGCCTTGTTACCAAGAAAACAACAGCAAACTGTGACCTAACAGCTTCAGACGGTGGTGGCCACGAGAAGGCACCTGGTCAGCATCATGTACCACCAAGAGTCTCGTGCTAACCCAAGCGGATTCCCTTAACTGGTTAGCTGGCGCCCTCCGAACATTAACTTAATCTTCCGGATGCTGTGACCAACCCCGAAAGTTTTAGCCTTGATTGTTGACATCCTGTGCTATAGTGTAATTTTTATCTTCATTAACATGATTATAATCTACCGCCGGGTCTCCAGAAATAATAATCAAATTATTTATGTAACGTTGAGTAAAAGTCATTCTGCACTTGCAATTTAGGTCATAGATGTGACCACAAGTAACAGTTATTCTGTTGAACCACTACTGTGCGGAATTGCCTTTTGCTGAGCTTTTCTCTTTGGTGCTGACACGATAATTTGCATGCTTGTTGTAATTACTGAGGGTAATAAGGGAATAGTAATTAGGGTTATTGTTAATGTCTCTCAGCAATTACGCCTTGTGGCATTGCTAGTCATTGCACTGACTTAGGTGCTGACACAATCATTTTGTTTTTTTTATAGGGGAGTGCTCTCAGTGTTCACCGCCTCAGTGCTCATGTAAAACAAAGACAATGTGGATTTCCAGTTTTGAGCAATGTAGGATTTATATGGTTATGTGGCAGCAATATTTCTGTACCTCCTTGTCTTTAAAAACCTTGTTTTATTACCCATTCACGATATAGTTTATTATCGTGAGACGAAATTTCATTCTTGTCTTTAAAATTTTATGTTTGGTGTGGTCCAAGTTGTTGGCCAACATTGCAGCCATGGTGTCCTAGCGGTCTTGCGAGCGTTCATCGCTTGAAAAACCTAATGATGTAACTTACACTTTCCTTCCTCCTGCTTGATGGCAGTGGAGTTGGCTCGCAGCAGCACCTCACATACTGGTAACAGGAAAGTCTTAACATTATAATTTATTTGGTCGTTGGTCGTTTAAAAAACAAAAAGTCTTAATTTCTGTTTAACAAAACTTTTTTCGGAACCTTTAAAAAGTTGGTAAAATTAAGATGTAAAGAAATATTATATATTAAATTTAATTTTAACGAAAATTGTTGCATGAGGGATACCTCTTTAAGGCAATTCCATAACTTTCATAGTTGTTTGTTATTTTATACTATAGTTTAATGATTTATTTTGAATGTGACTTAAGTGTTTGTTACCAAAAAACTGAAAAACTTGATACAAATATATAATACTCAGTGTAAAAGAAAACAACAATATATATATATTCTTTTTGTTTCATTTAATATAAGGAAATTTTTTATATTTAAATTTATTTCCCTCTATTATAACCTTTCTTTGGCATATTGATAATGTATATATTATATTTTAAGGCTGATAGTTGAAAGTATTCAGTTATAAGGACGACATTTAGACTCGGCTTAGTGTTTCTTAACTTTGTGTTCAAACACACACAAACACAACCAGATGCATTCCCTACTTTGGTCACACACAGTCTGGCGAGTTTTGTATAACTTGATGCGGTGTCGGTTACCAGGGCTGGTTTGATGTTGGACTTTTTCCCGGAGCCATAACTGAGGGTCATTCGGCGGACGGCCCAGGGACCCTGGTGAACCTTGTGTCAGTTATTTGCTTGATTATCGCGTACTTACAGATGCACACTTTATCTAGGATGGCGAGACTGTCGGCCTTTTCGTAAGCCTGAACTATATTACTAAACACTGGTGAAGCCAATAAGGTTGCCCTACATTGATTTAACACTATTTTACTGGTTAAGCTGTTTATTCATCGTCCGTTCACAGATGAATATGCATGAATGATATGAAAAATGGCCTCAGCCCTTGCGTGGCAAAAAACACGTGACTTTATGTTGAAAACGCTATTGCATTGAAAACTCTTAGGTGGGAGTACAGCTTCTCTCCCCTCAGTACTTAAAATAAATTAAAGAAATGATCTGGTGAATTAATTGAATACTATTGTAGTGAAGATGATTTCAGCCTAAAATGCTGGTACTGAGGGTCTAGTGGAGCGAGAGACTTACACTTCTGGTCTCGTTCAGGTACTGCGATGAACTAGGACGAATGGAGTCGGCTTCCGCCACAAGTGGTACGAAGCTGAAGCCAAGCGGTGAAATGACGAAACACAAAAATTACACTGAAGATGATTGTGTGATGATAAAGCTACATTAATTAAATTAAACATAAGAAAACATAATGATTTACATAAATACACTTATAAATGCTGTTACGTTATTTCCAAAACACTTCTATTTCACTTTTGATGATTTTATGTTTGTTGACACTATGTACACTAATGAACTACACTTTGAAGCACTTTCTCTCTGGTCCACGCAGTTGGTGTGGTGCAGCTGATGCGGTTGAAACGACTGCGGCAGTCAGAGTGGGCACAAAGGAGCTCGTGATCTTGTGGTTCACGTCAAACTACCTGGTGACCACTTGACTGCGCAGTCACCCAGGTGTCCCATCACCCTGCTAGGCACAACAGGCAGTGGGTGGTTTCAGCTTGCAGCGTGGCATCAGTGAAAAATGCCCGCGCCTCTGGTAGCTGACTGTTTGCTGCTAAGGGGTCAGGGTGTTGACCAATGTGGCAGTGACGTGCTGTGACATGCATGTAGGAGCAGGGGATGTCCCCACCACATGTGATACATGCTGGGCGGATCAGCTGCGGCCACTTGGAGCGACGGAGAGGGGTGGTAGACCCCTCCTCCTCTGATTCATCTTAGCTGCTGCTGCTGCGGTGTGGACGTCGGCGTGATGTGGGTGTTGGCGAGGGGGAAAGAGAGGGCCCTGGTAAAGGACTGTGAAACCCCATTACACTCCCCCCGTCGCTTTGGACGACGTCCCCTTGTGTGATGCCCCCCTGCTGTTGGTCCTGCTGAGGGCGCTGCGGTGGAGCCATCGAGAGAACTGCTCCGTGGGGAGCTCTGTCCCACAGGTGTCTCTGGCGACTCGTCATCGGCGGCGACCCTGGTGACCAGCATCGTGACTCAGGGTGTCACGATGCCGAGGAGTGACCCTTCCAGCCTTGCAGTGATACGTGCGGTGTTGTTGATGGTGCTGGGCAACGGCAATCCTCCTTCTGTTGCTTTTTCCTCCTCCACGTTCCTTGCGGGTGTTTAAACGCTGGGCATCGTGGCAGAGAAGAGGCGCCGGAGAACACTTCCGTCGCTACCAGGACTCTGCATCCCGACTTCGCTTCTGTCGGCGATTGTTGTAATATTTTGGTGATGCTCGACAACTTGCTGCTCGGGCGTCGTTATGCTTGGTGTCACCACTGCCAATCGGAGGTCGTCGCTTTGGATGGCGGCCCTCCTCCTGCTGCTCAGCCTGATGAGGTATGTGGTGTACCACAGTGGCTTTACCACTGAATGTGGTCCGCTCCATTTCTGGGTGAACCTGGCGCAGAAGTTCTTTGTGCCACTTGATATTTTGTGTTCCCTGACGTAGACCAACTGTCCAGGTGCCAACCGTCGTGGTGCTCTTATGGTGGTGGACATCCACCCCTTGATGTAGCGTTCCTGGTTACTGAGAGCTGCTGTTAGTGCCCCCTCCCTGCAATGCCTTCTGGTTGTCCTGTCTTTTGCTTTGCCTGCGCCCTCTGTTTGGAATGTGGCAAACTCTCCAGGTAGCATCAATTCTCGGCCCTGCAGAATCGCTGATGGGGTCTGACCTGTGCATAGGTTCACCCGCCTCCTTATGGTGAATAGGGTGGCAGGTAGATGTTTAGCCCAGCTGGTGTGGTCTTTTCCCTCTCTCATCCGTAACTGCATCTTGAGGTCTTGGTTGCGCCTCTCGGTGGGGTTTGCCCTTGGGTGGTATATTGGGATGGTGTCCGTGAGTAATGCATTTGGGTACCTCCAACGAGGATAGAACACAGTTACCAGTGCCCACACAATTGTGTGTGCTCGTGCGCTGGAGACTGGGCACGCTTCGGTCAATCTGGAGAATGCTTAGCTTACAACCAGAATGAACATCTTCCCTGTGGAAGTGCGGGGGTAAGTGCCAATGAGATCTAGGGCCATCTCAAATGGTTCCTTCGGCACCCTGGGTTGTTGTTGGGTCACCCCATCTGTCCTCCTGCTCTTGAAGTGGTTGCAGGGGATGCACTCCTTCACATACCTGCGCACATCTCTGCTTACTCCTGGTCAGTTAAAAAGGCATGTGGAGGTACCTGGTGGTCTGGGTTGCCCCAGGATGACCAGCAAAGGGGCTCTTTGGGCGTGTCTTAGTACTTTCTCTCGTGCTCCTGTAGGTAAATAGTGGAACCAGGTTGCATCGGGATACTGCCGATGGGTCATTACGTGTGTGTCCCAGGTGCACCACCACTTACCATATCCATGCATGATTTCAGTCTTCTTGGCCCCTGTTTGTGTGCATTGGTGTTGTATGTTGATTACTAATGTCTTCAGCTCATCGAGACTGGGTTCTGTGTCTGGTGCTGCCTCAATGGCGTTGCAGATTACCTGTCCGTTGCCTATTGTAATGTTGACAGTAGGGGGTAGCAACTTGTCCCACTCGTCCCTGTCGACGGCTACCTCGGTGCCTGGTGTCTTAGACAGTTCATCGGCAAGTTGGTTCTCTTCTCCGGGGATATGTTGCACAACGAAGTCGTATGATTGTAACAACAATGCCCACCGGGCGAGTTTGCTCCTGGCTTCCCTCATGGAGTGAAGTCAGAGTAAGCACATGTTGTCAGTTCGTAGGGCGAAGCGTTGGTACTCGAGGTACGCTCTCTAATGCTTCACCGCCCAAACCACTGCCAAACAATACCCCTCGTTTACATCATAACGACCTTCAGTAGGACCAAACTTAGCGCTACTATACTCAATGATCTGGCGCTCATTGTTGTTGCATAACTGAAATAGCACGGTGCCTAGGCCCTTCTCACTGGCATTGGTTTGCAGGTATAGGTGCCTACTGGGGTCGTGATTTGCCAAGGTTGTGCACTGCCGTAACCTTCTCTTCAGTTCCTGGAAGCAGCTTTCGTGCTCGCTGTTCCACTGGAACTTACGGTTCGGGGACAGCATGTCTGTTAGGGGCACTGTTATTGTTGCGAAGTCCCTAATGTTTTCTCTCAGCCAGTTGACCAAACCGAAGATTTTCCTGAGCAATTTGCATGTTCTGGGTGCCTCATGTTGGGCTATGAGGGACAGCTGTTCCGGTGTTGGCCTGCTGCCATGTTCGTCCACTAGGTGTCCAAGGAACTGAATGCTTGGTTTCCCTATGTGGCAGTTCTGGTTTGCACATGTCAATTTATTGATTTCTAGGCACTCCAGAACTAATGACAGGTGTTTTACATGAACCTCCTGGTTCTCCGACCAGATGATCACCTCGTCCAGGTATGCGAGGGTAAAATCCCCTACATATCCATCGAGCACTTGTACCATCATTGCCTGGAATGTGGTGGGTGCACATTTTAGCCCAAATGGCATGACACAGAACTGGAAGCGTCGCCCATCAGGGGCGGGGAACACTGTTTTTTGTCGGTTTTCTGGATTGATCTGGACCTGCCAGTAGCCGCTGCGCAAGTCCAGTGATGTCATAACCTTCGCTTTTCCTAGCGTGTGTAATGAATCCTTCACACTAATGTATGGTGCTGGTGCGCTTTGTGTTATCAGATTAAGGGGGCGAAAGTCCACACAGAAGTGCCACGTTCCGTCTTTCTTGGCTGTTAACGTGATTGTGCTGTTGTACTTGCGGTGTATGGGCTCGATGACGCCTTCGGCTAACATCTTCCTAATCTGCTCTTTAATGATGACATGCTGGTGTGGTTGGTAGCTGCGTGGTACTGCGAAAAGTGGGCAGTCATGCTCCAATGGGATTGTGTATTTGGCAATAGTCGTTCACCTTAAGAGGATCTGCATCCGCAAACTTGTCCCGTCTTTTCTGAAGGATTATCTGCACCATCCTCCTGTACGCTTCTGGTACCTCGTTGTCCAGTTCGTCCAACTGGACGCCTGGTATGCAATCTGTGGTCCGTGGTTCGAGTTCGTACACTGTGCGCCGTTCCTTTTGGCCAAAATGAATCCTGCGGGCCGCTGGCTCTACGATGGTGTTTTGTTCTGTGAGCCAGGGTATTACAAGTATGGCATCTTCCTGCAGGTCCGTGACACTAGGGATGTAGTGGTTGTCTCTACATCCCTCATTCGGATGGTGATGATCACTGCTCCCGAAGGTTTGCCCTGTATGTTGGTGTGTGGATAGATACATGATTTATTTTATCGGCCTTGTCACTTCCTCATTCACGAGCCCTGTTCTCACGAAGTTGTGTGATGCTGCTGTGTCCACTAGTGCCTAACACTAGATGTTATTTAAGGTGACTGGTATTCTCATCATCCTGTGTGCCCTTGGTTATCTGTGGTAGTATAATTTGTTGTGGGGTGGGTTTTGCTGTGGCTTTACGTTCATGTGGTGCTGTCGGATGATGTTTTGACCTGGGGTGATGAACATCTGGCTCGCCTACACTGCCAAGTAGTTTCCCGCTGGGGATTGCCTGTTGTTTACATTTTGTTGCGTTCTACTTTTGAGGTTAGGGTACTCGCTGTGCTGGTGGTATTGCTGGCCTGAACAGTACCGGCTTCTGACTGCTTCTGCTTGCTTCTTTTCAGCTGCCGCGTTTGTGCGAGTGGATATGGGTGTGGCAGCTTGTCTATTCCCCCTGTTCTGATGCGCTGACTGGCTCACCCCCTTCCTGCTAAGTTCAGCTGATGGCTGCGAGCTCCCCGTCCACACACTGTTATCACAGGGCCATGGTTAGTGTGACCCATCCTGTTCCCTGCGATGCACTTTGATATCTGTGTTGGCCTGGTCTAATAATGCTGTGCACCTTATGAATTGTTCTAAACTGCTATGTATTAGAGGTGCAAGGGCCAATTTGAATTCAGACCTCACCGTTGAAGCTTTTACCTGTAAAACATCGTGATATATCATTTTTGGGTAAAGTGTCTTATGATATTAATTTTCCATGTGGCAAATGCTTTTAATGTCTCACAATCCCCCTGTGGCTCTAAAACAGCGCGGCTTTGAGCCTGCAGTGACCCATACATGGAGTTAAAATGTCTGAGGAAGGCACTTTGAAACTCGGCCCATTGCATGCCATAGTGGTCAATGGACTGCCACCATGTGCGTGCCTCCCCAGATAACTGGCTCCAATGCAGCTCGGCCACTCTGCTTCACTCACACAGTATCTGCTTAACAGTCCTGTGCAGTTGCTCAGAAACGCCTGTGGGTCCTCCCTGGTGTGTCCCGCGAAGGTCGGTATAGACTGGAACCAGGCTGGTGTCGCGCCTGTCTCTGTGGTAGGTACTGTCACTGCTGAGGTTGCTCTGGCCTCCTGGTGCGGCAGAGGCCACATGAAGCCAGGTGTGGTGTGGCGCAAATGGGTTTCCCCATGGCATCGCTGCTCCCTCCATGCCTGTGGCGTGCCCGATCGGGCTGTGTTATCGGCTGCTGTGTTCACTGCCCTCATAGAAGGGGCATGGCATCGTTGCCCGTGGTACATCCGCGCACTGTTCGTACCTGAAATATCCCGAGGTGTTACTGGTTAAGTCCCGTTCGGTTGTTCGCACTGTTCGTACACACTCGTCACCCCGAATTCTGCCATGCTTGACTGAGGTTGCGCGTTCTTTCCTTGTGGGGCACTCGGGGTGTTAATTCTGGTTACAAATTACGCACGATATCGTTCCGTTACGTACTCCTGCACATACGATCTGCTTCGCGCACCGTCGGTTGCGAAAAATGTTTGCAATTGTATTCTCTAAAATTTGTTCATTTGAGTCTCTGTGGAAAAATATTTCCTGTGGCTGCTCGCGTTCGCACTGGCACACACGGTTGTTGATGCTAAAGTTGTTTCGGTAAACTCTGGGTTTTGTACATACTGTACATAATGACGCTCGTTTGCCATTCGAGGTGCTGCTCACTCCATTTTCTATTAGCTTACTGTTATTTATTAGAATATTTTGCGCGAGTTGACGTGCGTTCGATAATTCCCCACACGGCTATTTATTTTGTAGGAATGGATTTCGTTCATTTGTTGGTCGCACGCATTTAAGGCACAACATTTTTGATTTCCAATTTGTGGGTGTCCGATTTAATTTGTAAGTGTTCCGCATTATTTCGGCCACGTGACTCGTCACGGAATTCATGGCGGCTGGTCTTGCTATGATGTGTATCTCCGAATCGATTCTCCAGCCAGCATAATCGATTGGCTCGTTTCCATTACGAGGGGGGTGGGGGTGGTGTCCATTACAGATAATTTGTGCTGTTCGCGGACAAAAATGGCCGATTGCCACGAGACTCGATTTTCATATCTTATTGAAAAAAATTTTTGTTAGACTTAATTTTGCTGTTGAGAGCTGTTGAACACTTATTCTCTTGCTGGTTACTGACTGAGTTACTATTGACTATTAATTTGTTGCTTTAAATGTTTCATGTATAATATTAATAGAAGTTTTAACACTGACAAAAAAATAACTTTTACTATCAATGTTTTGCATGCCTTTAAGACCTGAATTGTTAACTGTTCAATACAATGTGCCCCAATCCTTGAGAAATTAAAAAATATAAAGTTTCTGGAAATGTTTTAAATTTTACGGGGCACATTAAAAATACTAATAACACACTCTTGATTTATTCTTGAAACTCGACGTGGTCACAAACGACGCCATGCGATTGCCACATAATGAATGTTAGCATGATAAATTCGTGTTATTTATGAAGGTATTAAATGTTTCTGACATGGTGAATTACACAAAATTTTCTCACAATTTACTGTTTCTTCTTACGTTAGTTGCTAATGCTACTTTTGACATAGTAAAATAATGGCTTGGCGACCTGCCCCTTAGCCACATAGGAGGCTAATTGTCAGGAGAGGCATGCACATAGTGGCAATACATTGAACACTATGGAATACAATGGACCGAACTACAATGTGCCTTCCTCAGACATTTCAAGTCAGCTTACGAAACATTACAGGCCAAAGGCCATGCCGTTTTAGAGACACAAGGTGATTATGAAACACTTACAGCATTTGCCACCTGTAAAGTCAATATCATCAGACTTTTTCATCCACATATGCGAGACACAGATATTTTGGAAGTAATAGTGTCAACAGTAAAATCAGAATTCAAAACGGCCCTGGCACCACTTATACATGGCAGTGTGGATCAGTCTATGAGGTCTACAGCCTTGCTATACCAGGCTTATACCAATAAGGAAATGCACTGCAGGTAATGGGATGGGCCATACCAACCACTGCCCCATGACCACAATACATGGAACGGGAACATACAGCCATCAGCTGGACACAGCATGGAAGGGATGAACCGAACCACTCGCAAGGACATGGGGAATAGCTAACTTGCTACACCAGTAACAGCTGACCCAAATGCAGCAGCTTAAACCATGTAGATGTGAGCAGTTAGAAAGGAATGCCCCCTTTTCCATGCAGGTATTGTCCAGACCAACAATACCACTGGAATAATTAATGCTCTAACTGCAAAATGCAAGTGTAGCAAGTGAACAATGACAGGAAACCACCGGCGGGAAACTAGCTGGCGGGGTAGGCGAGCGGAACGCTCACTACCCCCGGCCAAAACCAGAGCATGCAACACTGCCAAATCAACATAAACCCATGGTAACACTCACTCCACAACCAATTGTGTTACAGCAAACGACAACAGACAACGAGCAGGTAATCTGCAATGTCATAGGCGTCACATCGAACACGGAACCCAGTCTCAATGATCTCAAGAACTTGGTCATCAATGCACAACATTAATGCGCACACATGCATGCCAAGAAGGCGAAAATCATAGAAGGAGATGGCGAGTGGTGGCGCATCCGGGACAAACACGTCGATTACCATCGTCAGCATCCCGCTGCGATTTGGTGCCTCTATATACCAACAGGAGTACGTGAAAATGTGCTAAGGCACGCCCACAGTAGCCATTTTGCTGGCAATCCTGGGGCAATCCAGACGGCCATAAATCTCCACACACATTTCCACTGGCGAGGAGCAAGCATGGATGTACACAGGTACATGAATGAGTGCTGCCCCTGCAATCACTTTAAGAGCAGGAGAGCAGACAGGATGACTCAACAGCAACCCACGGTGCCAAAGGAACCATTCGAGACGGTGTCAGACCTGATGGGCCTCTTACCCTGCACTTCCATAGGGAAGAGGTTCATCCTGGCTGTAAGTGACGAATTTTCCTGATGGACCGAATCCTACCCAGTCTCCAGCGCATGGACACGCACCATTGCATGGGTTCTGGAAACTGAAATCTACCCCCTCCCCTGGGGGGTACCCAAAAATATTGCTCTCCGACAACAGTGCCCAGTTCAATGGAAGGTATTGGTCTGAGCTGTGCACCCGGTGGGGGTAAGACACCATACAACCACAATATACCCCCCAAGGTCCCACCAAGAGGAGAAACCAAAACCTCAAGAACCAGTTACACCTGAGAGTGGGGAAGGATCACGCCAGCTGGGCCGAAATTTTACCTGCCGCCTTATTAATGATAAGGCGACAGGTGGATTTAGAAACAGGGAAGACTAGAGCAGTGATCCTGCAGGGTCGTGAGCTCATGCTACCTGGATAATTTGCTGCACTCCAGACCAGACAGAGGGCTCGGGCGAAACAGAAAATGGGACAGCCAGAAGATGGCACAGGGAGGCATAGTTAATTGCAGCTTGCAGAAACCAAGACTGCTACATCGAGGAATGGATGACTGCCACCACACGATCACCACGATGGTTGGCACATAGCCAACTGGTCTATGTAAGGGAACATAGAATAAGCAGTGGCGCGAAGAACTTCTGTGCCGGGTTCGCCCAGAAATGGAGAGGACCCCATTTAGTGGCGAAGCTGCTGGGGTACACCACATACCTCATCAGGCTGAGCAGCAAGAGGAGGGCCACTGTCCACCGCGATGACCCCCTATTGGCAGTGGGGACACCGAGCGTCATGACGACTGACCAGCAGGGCGTCGAGCACCACAAAAACAATACACCAATTGCTGCCAGAGGCGGATAAAATCATGCGCCGTCTCTTCTCTGCCACGATTTCTGGCATCTCGACACTCACAAAAGAGGTAAAGGAGGAAGAAATTCTCGAGGGAGGAACACCGCCACCAAGCACAACCATCAACATCGCATGCATCACTGCAGACCTGGAAGGGTCACTCTGCAGCATCGTGATGCCCTGGGCCGGCGCTGGTCCCAGGGACGCCACCGATGGCGAGTCATTAGAGACACCTGTGGGACAGAGCTCCCCACAGGACAGATCCCTCGCTAACTCTGCCGCGGCGCCCTCAGCAGGACCTATCACTGGAGGATGTCGGTCAAAGCGCCGGGGGAGCATAACAGGGTTTCACAGCCCTTCACCGAGGCCCATTCCTTCCCCCTCACCATCACCCACTTTATGACGATGTCCACACCACAGAAACAGCAGCGAAGAGAAGTCAGAGGAGGAGGGGTCAACACCCATCTCCGCCGCTCCAAACGTCCGCAGCGCCTAATCTGCCCAGTGAGCCTCTCATGTGGTGGGTAAACTCCCTGCCCACCTGTGCGTGTCACGATATGTCAGCTTCACCAGGGTCAGCACCCTAACCCCACAGCAGCAGCCAGAGTCAGTTCCCAGAGGCATGGGCCTTATGCACTGAGGCCATGCCACAAGCTGAAGCCACCCACCATCTGTTGCGCCTAATGACATGATGGGACACATGGGGGACTGTGCTGTCAAGTGGTCACCAGAGGAGGGGCAGTTTGGCGTGAACCACACATCTACGAGCTCCTTGTTCCCACTCGGTCTGCCACAGTCACAACTACTACACCAGCTACACCGGGCTGCACCAACTACACCACGCCAAGAGTGCGTATTGCAGGTCGACATGAGCGGAACTTGCACCTTCTTGCCGACAAGGATTATGTAACTCAAGAGACCGCCCTACTCATTTATTACAACAGGTAACTCTTTTAATAAATAGGTAGGCGATCCGAAACAGTGTTTACCCCAAAGCCAAAGTCGTTTGGCACACTAGCAATTGGTCGTTGCTTCGTAGCAGCTCGCACCATGACCTGAGATGCAACGCACTACCAAGTAGCAATGAACTGGCTTGTAGGCCGAAGCTGAAGTGATAAGTGCTCCAAAGTGTCTCCAGTAGTGTGCAGAATTTTTACAAACACATTAAACACTGTCACAACATTCACATCTACAGTCAGGGGTGTGTTTTATTGTATTAACAGCATTCGAGCATGGCATTCCACACCGCTTTGCCCAGGTGGATTCGTCCATCCCTTCAGGATACAGCCACCTGGCAACACTGTAGCCAGTGAAATTCAGACTCGTTACAGGCAGTGAAATTCAAACACTTGTTACAAGAAAACATAATAATGTTTTTTTAACATGTATTTATATGAGAGCAATAATGTTTTCTAAAAGAGAGATTGGCTATAAAGGCCTCCACCCTTGTAACATGTAATTTAGTGAGGTGACAAGCCTCAACAACTTCACAACTACAATCTTAATATACATTTGTTAATAAACCGGGGTGTCATAAATGTGTTCATCTAATTTATACAGTTTTTTACCATTGCAATTATATCACATAGTGTTTATGTTTTGTTTCATCATTCGCTGTTTGATTTCGGTTCTTATCACTCATGATGGAAACTAAGGTCACTCAGCCAGTTCATCTCAGCACTCGGACCATACCGGCAGTGTTGGTCGCCCGCTCCACCAGCCATCTTGGTACCATCATTTATGCTGTAATCACTTCACTGCAATATTAAATAATTAACCGGAAAATTTATATTATTTCTTTTAAGTACCGAGGGCAGAGCCACCCGCCCTCTCACCAAAGAGATTAACGCTATCGCGTATCAACATAATACTACATTTATTTAATGCTAAGGTCACCGGCAGGCCGCAAGTGCTGAGTCCATTTTCATGCATTATTCGCATGTAAGCAAGCACAGTGAATAAACCGCTTCACAAAATTAAATTTGTGTGGATTAATTGTACGTTACTACACCCACTGTAGCATCACCCACAAATTCATAGTATATTTCAGGCGTACGAGACGACCTACAGTCTCATCATAAGGAATAAATAGTGCAACAGTAAGTACGTGATAACATCAACCACAAACTGACGGAGATATTCATGACCCCCTGGTCCATCGACCGAACGACCCTCATAATTAACACCCAACTGGGTTATGGCGCCAGGCAATCCAACACTCAACCAGCCCTTGGTAACCTCGACCATGTCAAGTTATGCCTTGAAGACCAAAGCGATAGTAAAACGAAATAAGAATATAACTCTCTTCTAAACTCAGCACATTAAGACACCAGGAATCATCTTCGTTATCAACATTGACATGAGCAATGAAAATATTACGATACATCTTCTTAGTATTATACCTCGAAACATGGTATTTCCTTCGAAGCTTTATGTGATGTCTTCTCTAATGACATGGAGCAAAGTGAATTATAATACCATTGCTATGAACTTATACAACAAAATATTAACAAAGATTAAAACATAAAGCCTACAAGAAATAAATCGTGATCCGAAACTAACATAATTAAATTACAAATATAAAAAAATTCTACTTAGAACATTCTTGCATTAAAAATGCTTGGCAAAAAAGTGTCCCATAAGCTTGCGGGTGGTGCCTATAATATTAGGGAGCCGCATCCATTAATTGTTTTAAAAATGTATTATTGTTAATAAAATTATTAAGCATGCAGAAATATTTTGATATTAATAGCGAAAGGTTAGAGTGTTTCCATAGGAAATACATCCAAAATCATACATATATACACACACTAATACATATACATACACATAAAGAAAATGTTTTGTACAGAGGGAAAGAGACGAGATAACTCATATTACCACCCTCATCCCTGCACCACCATGGTAAAGGTTGAGAAAAAGACAAACGATCGTGATGTAACATCGATTTCTATAACACACATTCTCTACATTCGAGGCTCTAATAGGTAACTTTTGATGTTATAAAAATTTATGATTTTACTAATATATTTTTATAAATGTATTCTTCAATGAATTTGTGACATAACTGTGTTTGAATTTTGTAAATCGGTCCATTCGCTCAATAGTTATGGATTTTTGAAATAACAAGGTGGTGAAATACCCTCAAAGTGTAATGGACGCAGGCCTCGTTTGGCATGCGGCACCCTAATATTACAGGCGCCACCCGCCAGCTTATGGGACACTTTTTTTCGGCAAGTGTTTTTAATGCAAGAGTGTTCTAAGTAAAATTTTTGTTTGATATTTTTAATTTAATGATGTTAATTTCAGCTCGTGATTAAGTTATTTTAGGTTTTATGTTTTAATTTTTGTCTATAACATGGCTGTCCCAGGCCACCGGCTGCGTCTGTGACATCAACCAAGATGGCGCACGGCTCTTGGATCTTCTCCTTGAATCCTCTACCAGAAGGAACTATACCATACTATTCTCGTACTCGTCCAAACGAGCCAGGTAGACGAGTTGGCGCCCATCAGCTAAGTTTATTATTGTTTGGATTTTCTGGAGTGTCTCACTTGGGTGGGACATCACGCTTCCATCATCAACACCGACTCTGTCTCCACTACCATACCCCTCCACTCAGCTATGAGCCACGTTAATTCATCTTCACAATAAATTATTCAATTTACTAAACAATGTATAAATATATCTGATAAATTAATTACTAGTTCTATATCATCTACATCTAAATTTTAATCACCATATTTATCTTCACAATTATGTAATTTACTAACAATGAGTTAATATCTTGTGTATTTAATTACTTTTCTATGTCGTCTTCACTTACATCTTTATCTCCATATCAATCTTCCCAGTCATTAAATTTACTAAACAAAGCGATGGTGGTTGTATTGTATACTGGTTCTTCAGTTTATATATATAATGCATTATTTAATTGTTCTTCATTATTTATGTCTTCTTTATTTTCTTCATAATTACATCCTTAAGGTAACATGTATATTTTATTTTCTCTTATATTTCTACACATTTATTCCTTTGATATTTCCAAAATTGACATTCCCACATAAAATGGGTTTGTTTAACTTTAACTTGGCATTATTCATATGAACTGCTGCTATATTTTCAGGGAAAATAGTAGGTCTATCATAATTGGGTTAACAGTTAAATGTTTCAATCTTTTTACTATTACACACTAATTTTACGTCTACTCTTTTTCTTATATTTTCCATAGTTTTTTCAAGAATGGAATTGCTCATCAGAATACAAAAATTTATTTTTTAAATCCATTTGCTGCTTTTGTCCTCATTTGTGTTCTGAGAGCAATATATTGTTGAAGCCAATGTGATTGTTCGAACATATTTAAACTTTAAACCTTGTTCAAGACATGATTGTAATATTCTGTAATGTAAAACATACCTTTCTTTGTCTTATAGAGTGGTTACCAATTTATTTATTCCTTCTGGATATAGTCTTTATGTTTATTGTGTAATTTATTTTGGTTGCCTAAATCAACTTCTAAAATGAAACCATCTTCTTAATAATTTGTTAAATTTTTTATGTATTTGACATTTTATCGGGATCTAATTCATCAGATAGCCATTAAAATCCTCCATTAGGGAAAAATTCTGAAATTGCCAAACCATATAAATTATTTGCATCCAGAGACATTAAATAATTATAATTATTATTTTTATTATAGTTCTTTGTATATTTATTCTTGGCTTTATGTGTATTTTGTAACACTGAGAAATTCCACCTTCAGATAAATTGTGAATGTAAATTATTATTAAAGATGGATTCTGATAATTTAAATTACTGTATGAATGTGCTTCTCCACTATATTATCCTGTCAAGTGGATTTTAACTTTTTGTATATTATCTTGAAGACAATTGATTAACTTTTAAAACGTATCTACATATTCTTTTAAAAGTACATTTTGGCTTTAATTTAATTTTCTTCAACATTAAGATATTAACAAAACTCTATTTTAATATTTTAATGCAAACAGACATCTCTCTAATATTTTAAGGAACACTGACATTGTCAAACACTGGCTCGGTGAAATTCCCGTTCCTAGTTGGGAAAGCCAACTTGACGTGTGGTGTTACCAGAGCTGATGTTGTATGAAATATGTGCCCGGCGCCACAGCTCTGCGGTGAGCTGATGAAGTGAGGTTCGTATCGTTTCGGTTGACAGCCTAGGGGACTCTGGTTAACACTCCATCACACACAATGGCGAGGCTGTAGGTCGCCTCACACGCCTTAATTAAATTACAATTGAAACACTTACGATGCTTGTGGAGTTATTTATTCCTTGCGACTCCTTAATGAAAACACACAATTTTAGTACAAAACACATGGCCTTAACGGCCCGGAACTGCGAGCGACCACGTGGCTTTACAATGTGAAACGCGACTGCACTTAACAACTCTCCGATGAGAATAACGTTGCTCTCCCCTCGGCACTATAACAAATAAAACAAATGATCCGGTTTATGAAGTGAAGTCTACGCCAGCGAGTATAAGTTCAGTTTAAGATGTCGGCACCGAGGGCCTTTGCGGAGGGAGAGACTTACACTTCTTGATGCGTTCAAGTGCTGAGGAGAACTTGGAGGAAGCGTGGGGCCGGCTTCCGCTACCTGAGTGCAGCCGACGCCTAGCGGCGAAACGATGAAGCACAATATACACTAAAAAATGATTATGAGATGGAAGTGACATGAATTAAATTAACCTAAGACAACATAATTTTTCCTTATACAAATACACAATAAAAATGATAATATTAATCCTAAACGTTTCCATTGTACCAGCCACAGTATTGCCAAGTGTACAATGTCAAATATCCCTGGCTGTGGCTGTGTCGACTGTCTTCTATAATGACAAATATGATATTAATTATATACACTGAATAAATAACACTGAATAAATTCCCTGATGCAATACACTGATGCTATTTAAAACACTGAATAAATTAGAAATACTGATGCAATTACACTGATGCTATTATGCACACTCTCACTCGTGCCCACAAGCCCGTCGGTGTGGTGTGTCTGGTATAGTGGATACAACTGCGGTAGTCAGAGTGGGCACAAAGGAGCTTGTGAACGCACGGTTCCGGTCAACACTTTCAATCTTTTTTTTACTAACATGACACATTTGTGAATATGTATAGTCTTCTTTTTCCTGAGTTAACTAATTCATAACAATGTTTTTATAATATATTTTCTTAATTTATCGCGATTCTTTCTTTAAAATTTCGATGAAGATTTTTGGTGCATATTTACCAATATACTCAATCGGTGTTTTATAAATTCCGTTACAATATTAAATGTAATAAGAAAACTGGTTCATGCTTCTGATAATTTATTACATAGATTATTCAGGGTTTGGTTCACAAGTGGCCATATTTCTTATCAAGTATTCGACATCTGCATAAATTACAACTACAGTTCTTAAAGAATTTCTATAATTAAAAAAAAAAAAAAATTCTCAGAAGTTTGGCATTTATATTATTACTGCTTATTTTTTGAAAAACCTTCTTCTTGGATATTCAAACTTTTCTTTACAGCAAAATATTCGCAGACATCTATCACAAGGTAAAGTTTTTCCATTATGTTTATTTTTTGTGATGAAATTAATTTTAATATATCTTTGCTCCAGCAGAAATGACTATTTTTTCATCTGTAAAGTATAGTACATTTATGTGTTTATCTTTTTATTTGTAGTATTTGTAATGCGCAAATGCATAGTTTTCCATCAAAAGATTGCATGTTTATGGAAAAATAAGCTTTTTTTCTCAAAATGTAAGTAAGTCATCTATTTCCATTGGAATTTCAAAACTTTCTAAGAGTTCAGGAATTTCTGGGGCAGTAATTTTATACTTTGAAGATCTTTGTAGATCTTTTTGTGGTCTGTATATAAAGCTGATTACGTAGAATAAATAAAATGTTTTCATTCGTCACTTTTTACATTGATACAATATTTCTTTGCTGTAATCTAGTCTGGTAATTGTATGTAAGATGAACCATTCAACGGTTTATATTTATGTAGCCAAATTTTAAGATTATTTTGAGATTAATGACCATCCAGAGCCTCGGACTTCGAATTCACTCATTTCAATTAAAAATTTTACTGTATAAAGTAATAAAGGTTTTCTCTAAATTTATTGATCTGTAAATTATTGAATTTCTTCTTCTAAAATACATTACCTTTACATCGTACTTATTTTAAATTTAACTATTGAATATTAGAGTTATTTTCAGATAAGTTACATCAACTAGTTTAGGTTTTTACATTAGAAATAACTAAATTAGTTATAACTCCTGAGATAACATACAATTTAGTTGATTCTCTAAAGTCTTTAGGAATTCTATATTTTTCTTCATTTTTGATTACAAAAGTTGTGTTTTTTTATTTAAAGACAGCTGATTTCTTTCAACTTTCTTTTTCCAATTTATTTTATTGAATTCTTTGTTATCGATTTTAGAAAATAGATATTTAAATAATAAAAATTTTTTTTTATAATATCTTTATGGAATTTTGTAAATTACATTAATTACACTAATTGTCATTGTGAAAGATTTAGTGCTGTCATTCCAAATTAATTAATTTAATATTTCTTTGCAAACGATCTCAATTCAGCATATGACTATTAATGTTCATAATTTAATGCTATTTCATCCGTCTTAACTACATGAACCTCGTATTTGTACGATCTTATTTGGCCCATTTTTCAGAACATTTTGTTTTATTCAAAGAGAGTTTTCTTATAACCATCAAATGCTATTTCATTCTTAACAACTGGTTTTTTTTAAACACCTTTTGATCTATACTTTCTTTTTCATAAACTTTAAATGCCTACATTTTTGCACCTAACCCATTATTTTAATCTTTTTTTAAAGCATATGAACAATTCAATTTATGGTAAAATTATGGACATTATAAGAAATAGAGTAGACATAAAATTAGTAAGTAATTGTAAAAAGATTGAACAATTAATTTGTAAACATGATTATGATAGAGCTGATATTTTTACAGAAAATTTAGCAGCAGTTGTGTTTTAATAGAGCTAAATTAAAATTTATCAAACCAAATTATGCAGGAATGTCAAATTTCGAAACAACCTAAAATGAGGTAAAAATATTCAGTAATTTTTTTTCAAGAAATTGACTTGTTGGTATATAGTATAAAAACTGAATATGTTTATGTACATATGAAAGAAATTATAAATTGATCTCCACACGCAAATGAGGACAAAATCAGCAAATGATTTAGGAAAGGATTTTTCGTAATATATCCCCAACCACAAAATTATATGTACGGTTTAAGTTAGTATCATCCTGTACAAAAATACATTAAAAGTTTTTGTTATCTCTTATTAACTGTTTTGGTCCTTTTTATATGGTTTCAGCAAAATAAAAAATATCAATATTTTCCTTTCTTCATCTTCTATAATATTCCCTTATGATAGACTGACTATCTATAACATATCATCGAATATAATTACAGAAGTTTTGTCACATTCATCTATATGAATCACTTCTTCATTATTATTTTTGAAAAGTAACTGATTTGTTAAGTTAATTTATTTGTAAACTTTCAAAACCACTTTGTAATTGAACACATTTTCATTGAATTAAACTTTTTGAGCAAACGTATAACTTATTTAAATTTAATCATTAATTTTCGTATTTATAATTTATTATTAAATTTGTTTTTCCGCAGTTTGAGGGACTAACAACTTTTGCTCCAATATTGCGAGGCAATAGTTCACCATTCGTTTTATTTATTTATTAGTTTTTCTTAAAAATCAGAACACTAATGCCCCAGTCAATTTTTTTAATTTAATATAATCTATTTTTGTATACAAATTTATAATAAATTACTTGAGGTGAATAACAATAATTATATTTTGATAAAGAACTTCATTATGATATTCGACATAATGATCACTCAATTGCAATGATTAATATTAAATATTGTAATGTGGCTTATCACACTAAATATTAAAATTGCCACCATTTTAATAGCAAGTGCCTGAATGGTCGAGAACTATAAAAGTCATGTGCCCTTACTAGTAACTATATATGTACTAAGTTTTATGACATTCGGTTCATTCACTCAAAAATTGAAAGCGGGTGTGGCACACAAAACTACAGACACAGACTCATGCACATACACACACAGACAGGAAAGTGATATAAGTCTTTCTTTCCTTCGGAAAGTATGTTATAAAGACTCATTACTATATGGATACAGAGATGTAGAATATGAATAAGTGAATGTAAGTAAAATAGATAAATTGTTTAATTAACTGAACAGTGTGGAAATACAGATTGTAAGAAGGAAGTAAATAACAAATTACATAAAATAGATTTATTTTTAAATAAACTAAATAAATGTGAGGATGACTGCTGTGAAGACAACATAGTAATAATAAAAAGGTAGAAAATAAAGTATATTGTTAAGTAAACTAAATCATTGTGAAGATGTATGTAATGAAGATGGCATAGAAATTATAGAAGAAGTAGGTATATATTTAATGTATATACATTGTTATGTAAACTAAATAATTGCGAGTATTGATGTGACGACGATGATATAGATATTATAGAAGAGGTAGATAACACATTTAATGTAAATACATTCTTAAATAAACTAAATTATTGAGAAGATGAAGAATAAACAACATGTAAATAAAATGATAACAAGGTAAGATAATTTATTCTAAGATAGTTTATAAAGTAGATAATTTAAAAAGTATTCATTAATAAAATTAAACATCCTTTAATTATAAATTTTTTTTTAATATCAGCACCATAAAATAAATTAAATTCCCATTTTCATTTCTAATTTCTAAGACTATGCAATTTAACTTGTAGTTATTAATTTTATAAAGTAAAGTATGCACAGGTTTAACAACCATAGAATCCCTAAAAACTAACATTGTTTTTGGTTCAAAATTGGCGATATATCATTTTTATATTTTCATTTTATCATATTTAATTTTTCAATTTATCATATTTAATGAACATACCATACAGTAAATTGCAATAATCTTTTAGTTTTTATTGCATTAAAATGAGGTATTTCAGTATCAAAATCAATTGATCTTTTTCTTAAATAATGTTTCTTTCATTGCCTAATAATCCGAAAATCGATCATAAAACCTAATAAAAATTTGGATTGATCACTTATTCTGTTTCTCAAACTATCTGTGTTAATTCAGCTCCATTAGTCAAAAACGGGTCAATTGAATTGATAGTTCGTTTCATTGAATCGATATCATACTGTCCTCTAGGAATAAAATTTTTCTGATTTGTATCTTATATTGTTATTTCATTATTGTTTATGTTAGGTATTATGGAATATAATCATTGCAATTGAGTGATAATTAGGTCGAATAACATAACAAAGTCACTTTATTAAATATAATTATGATGATTCACCTCAATTAATTTATTATAAATTGATGTACAAAAATAGATTATATGAAATTAAGAAAATTGACTGGGGCATTGGTGTTTTGATTTTTGAAGAAAAACTTATAAATAAAAAGAACAGTGAACTATTACCTAACAACATTAGAGCAACAGTTGTTGGTCCCTCAAACTGCAGAAAAAAACATTTTAATAATACATTTTAAATACAAAAGTGGATGATTAAATGTAAGTAAGTTATCCGTTTGGTGAAAAATTTTAATTAAATGAAAATGTGTTCAATAACAACGTGGTTTTCAAAGTTTACAAATAAATTAACTAAACAAATCAGTTATTAAAAAAAAAAATAATGAAGAAATGATTTATATAGATAAATGTGACAATACTTCTGTAGTTATATTCGATGATGTGTTTTAGATGGTCAGTCTATCATAAGAGAATATTATAGAAAAGGAAGAAATTAAGATATTGATGTTTTTTATTTTGCGAAAACCTTATCAAAAGTACCAAAACCGTTAATAAGAGATAACACAAACTTTTAATGTATTTTTGGACATGATGATACTAATTTAAAAAATATATATATATACAATTTTGTGGTTGGAGATATGTATTACGAAAAATTCAACGAGGTCTTGAGAGCCGATGAGGGTGAAATGAGGTGAGAATGGAGCAGTGCCGGAATGAATGGACAGGGAAAATGCTAGATCCCCGAGAAGAGTCGCCGACCAGTGGCATCGTCTGGCACGATTCCCACTTGTGAAAATCTGGGAGTGGCCAGGCCAGGAATTGAACCCGGTTCGCCTTGCTGGGATTCGAGTAGATTAACTGCTCAGCCACCGTGGCCCCACCACTGGAAGAATCTTCAGAACTGATTACTGAAATTTACAAAGACTGAAGATAATAGTGTTCAAAGAAAGACTATCAAAGAAAAGTGAAATCAAAAGGGTTACCACATAGTTCAGAAAATACCTGTTTGGGACAAAATGTTGAATGTAATTGAAAAGTTAAATACAAAGGCCATATTAAAATTTTATGGTGGTTATTAGGAACTAGATAAAGAATTATTACATAACATCTTTTTTATTCACTACTGGGTGAGTTATGAAATCCTAACGATTTAACAAAAATATTTTCACAATTGATTTCTAACACTTCTTCAACTAAATATTGATCTGTATAATCAGTCTTAATAATCTCATATTGATAAAAAATACCTTTATTTGTTCGCCAGTTGAGTCTTTTAATATATATGTTGGTACATTACACTTCAATATATTATCTATAGTAAACAATTCTGTTGACCAATAAGCAGCGTTTCCCTTTTCAAATATTCCCTTCGGTTTACTAATTCTATCAATATCACAATTATTGTATTTGGGCTCAGCGGATAACAAATTTATCAACTGAATTTCTGAACATTTTTTTATTACTTAATTTAAGTGCAATGGGCTTTATACCTATAGTTATAGGACTTATGTTATTGTACTGTTTTATTAAACTTTTTAAAATTTTTACCCATTTACAATTTGTATTTAAAGCAAATTTCTCCCACATTATATTTTTTAATGCACTTTTAAGCCTCTCAACTACACTTGCCTTAAGTTCTATGTAGGTTGAATAAAGTTTAATTATATATTTTTGCATTAAGTTCACGGAACTTTTTATTATAAAACGCTTTACCATTATCACTTCATAAGATATTAGGGTTTATTTTTATTAATGTAGATTCTAATCCATGACATTTTTTGTAGCTATTTGATCTTTAACAGGCATGACAAATACATACTTTAAAAAAATCGATGATTGTTGATTTAAGTTTAGAGATTTGGGCAGCTCTTAACAACGAGGTCTTGAGAGCCAATGTGGGTGAAATGAGGTTAGATTGGAGCAGCGCCGGAATGTAAGGGAAGGGGAAATGGGAGACCCCCGAGAAAACATACCTACCAGTGGCATCGTCTGGCACGATTATCGATTATTGTTAATCTATACTTAAATCTTTTCTTTATATATTCTACGTCTTTTCAATATCCAGTATACATTTCGACTATTTGGATCTGCCATAAATCATCTATACCAAAAGTGATAACTTTTCTTCTAGGAAAATTCTTTCTCTAGAGCGCGTATAATTATTTTATGATACCTCGCTAATGGACATTTCTTTTTCAAGAATTATGACTTCTTAGATTTACATAGAGCACATACACTTTTTGCAAATTGCTTTACCATTTTCCGTATTTTCTAATTTCATGTTATTATATTCAGTAACTTCTTACACTTCAAACTCCATGTGTTATATATTTATTAACAAAAAATGTTATACCGCAAATTATAATATTGTTATTTACGTATTATATTTTACAAATATTCCAATTGTTGTCATTAAACCATCTTCATAATTAGGAATTTTGATTTTCGTCAATTTAAAAGTTAAAATATGATCTTTGCTAATGTCGAAAGGTTTACTGTAATCCTTTTTTTAGTTTAATAAAAAACAGTAAAAATATCATTGGATAAATTTACTTTTACCAAAAATTTTTAAAAAATATTACAGTCCATTAAAGTCATAAATCATTTGTGATTGTTATTAAATTTAATATATTATTATTTTTATTCAATTCTGCAGATAAATAAAAAATATTACATATTTCTACTTTTAACCTATTAATACATAATTTCAAGAGTAATTAGCAGTGATTGATAATATATGTTCTGAGATAACTTAAATCAGATTTTACAATATAACTTAATGTTTTGGTTATATAATCTCTGCATGTTGTGAATTCAGTCTTAAGAACACAATTAACAAATTTATTGTTTATTTAATTAATTTTACTGTCTAAAAGTATTTTATTAACAGCATCTTTGCCAAAAAATGGATCAGACTTTATATTAATTCTTTTTTTTCCGTACTGAAACATATTATTTGTATATACAATAAACCTTACTTAACTGACTCTGTAAAGTAGAAAATATGGTATTGTATCTTAAATCTACATCGGTTTTTAAAGCATAATTATTCAGAATATATTTAGGAGCTTCATATTGATCTTTCCTAAAATATTTATTTAAAGATCCTATCAATGATTTCTCCAATATATCCATTATTAAAATTAAAAAAATTACACTTGAAAATTTTTATTCTTTAGAAAATATATTTAGTACTATTAAACATGAATGTCCCCAGATTACTGAAACAAAGTTCTGTATGCTGTCATCATTATAATAAATGTAGTTATTATTGAAGTAATGAATTAATTCTTTTGATAATTAATTCTGTTGATATAATACCTCCGAATGAATCAGAGTAATAAACACTATTATTCCTTTTATACTAACAAACCCTTTGTTTGCCCTGATTTAATGAAATGTCTATGTTAATGAGAGCAAATTCATTTTTATGCATTTTTGTTGGTATTTCTTCTATCATATAAATAAACTCTAAAATCTGTTAGATTCCTTGACCAGATTTTGGTGTTGTTTGGGAATACATTTTTGCAGGTGTATTTGGTTCACATCTTGAATATGGACTATTTACAAATTTATAATAAAAGGTTTAATTATGTTAATATTTCCAAATTTATTAGAATGTATTTGGTTATTAGGGTTATATTCCTAGAAAATAGCATTCGTTGATCAAGCAATTTTAGTATAACTGTCATAGTCTTCATCAGCACACTTCTTTTCAAGGTTTTTGGGTTTATTTTTAGTTAACAAATTTGAGTCTTTTTGTTATTTCATAGTCTTTATTTTTGACAAATATTCTATTAACAATATTTACTTTGGTGTCATCAATATATACATTTTTTCCATCTCTTCTTAAATCATATTTCTTTATCGAGATTAATGGTAGAAACCTTTGGAGGTTTGTTTCCTGAAAGTTTTTCTTCGGATTTTTGCAATTGTGTTTATAAATGTTCTCTTTTTTTCCGAATCAGGAGAACGGTAATCTGGGAATAATTCTCTTTAAAATGTAGTTTCCTTTGGTGTTGGTTGATATTCTAAATTTTTTTACTGCTACTGGAACTACTGTTATTAGTTTTTTATTTTCTTCTGCTACTACCTTTCTACCAATAGTTTGTAATTTATGGATTAAAAGAAGAGCCATATTTTTTTAAATTCCATATTCAGCTTCATGGTTTCTCTTATAATTACGATATTTTTCTTTCAGTAATAATCTAGATGTTAGTTTCATTGCATCATTAGTTTCTTTCATTTATATAAAAAAAATTGACTATATAAATGAGCTATTAAAGTATTTAGAGTTTTGAAAGACAAAATTTTCCTCCGACAGATCAGACTAGGGGGAATTTAAATGTTTATAATAGTAGAATAGAAATCTACATAAGCATAGGTGATGGATTTTCTTTTCATAACAATTTTTGGTTTATGAAAAATTTAGATTATCGAAGAGAGACGCTGTCGGTGAAGCAAATATTGGTGTAGTTCTTAAATTTTTTCTTTTCAGTTTTGTAGAGTAAATATATCAAAATATGGACAAATTATTGAATCTGTTGATAATCCTGGGTTAGCTTCAACAATGATGAATGCTTTATTAAGATCACCAGGTGAACAATGGCATTAAGAAATTAGTGGTGTTGATAATAAATTTAGATTAACGTATGTTCAAAGTGACAAAGGGTATGCAATTATTTATCCATTGAGATATCTTTTTGATTTTCTCAGAAATAATAATGAATTATATTGGAAAGGTATGGTTACTATTATACGCAATGTTTTAATAACATTTGTTTGTATGTATATCAGATGAAAAAAAGCTGATGAATCACTCGAAAGGATATATGTAGAGATGTTGAATTATTATTCACAGGTTATAAATAATGTGGCCTATTATAGAACAGCTATTGCGATAAAAGAAAAGTTGTACAAAACGTTCAAAACTACCAATCAGTTTAAAGTATATATTGGCAAATAAGTATATATCGGTTCAAATATATTTAATTTGAAATATAAGATAAGTTTATTAATTTACAATTTGATATGCCCGGTTATGTGGTAGTTAGTTTTCAAACTAATAGAAAAGACAATGTAAAGCAATATGTTTATTCTTCTATGTTCAATCACAGTGATGTAACAAATATTTATGAAAAAAATAGAAGGAAAGAAATATTTCCTAACGAAAACTGCAATTTAGATAAATAATGTTATAATAAAATGCATATATCTTGTAATGATTTTAGAGATTATAAACCAAATCATAATAGAGTTTACCGAAGTATTTAACTTTTTTATAAACCAGTATTGAATTATAATGAAAATTTGGTTTATTTTTGGAGACCACTTTAATTTATTAGTTGTTCATATAGAAAAACTATTATTGTTTAAGATAAGACAAATATGATTGATTTTAATAAAGCTGTTCCAGATCATACTCTATGTGTTGTATCGTAGTATTTATTAGCCATAAAATTTTTAGTTGCATGTACTCTAAAGAGAGAATTAAAGAAGATATTTAAGTTTATACAATTAAATGGAAAATGCTAAAAATTTTAATAAAATAATGTGCATGTATTGTTTTGGAAGTGAATTAAGAGGCATATTATATGTCGATGGTATTATTATAAAGTTGGATAACAATAATATGAACATTTATTCCATTACTGGGAATGTTCTATAAAAATGAATTCCTTATTTCATTATATATTTTTATAATGTATGTAGTAATATATTGTATTACACTGGTATTTACTTAAAAAAATCTTTTATAGATTCCTTAATTTGATTTAAATATTAAATGTAACACCTTTTGGTGTTATATTAAATATTTCCATTCCACCTGTGTTTAAATTTTACTCACAATTTTTTTATATAAATAAAAATGCAAAATAGTATCCTTACCCAATAAGTTGAATAATTCATACGAATATACTAAACTGTAAGAGTTAGAATAGGATAACAATATACTGCTACTATCTTTTAAATTCTTGAAACAAAAAATGGTAAAAAAATGTAATTGTATCCTAGATAATAGGTTTTAAAATTGCATTTCCAAGATAGGCATGAAAGGTTATATAATAAGAGTGATATAATACTAATTAATGATACATCTAGCCATTTAAACTACCCTGACATAAAAGATAACATGAAAAATGGTCACTTAATGTCATGTTGAATTTTATTAAAGAAATATGTATAATATGTAAAATTATTTATTTTTTGAGCCAATCGATAAAAATAATTTTTTTTTTTGAGATTTTTGTTATTTTGTGTTTAAAAGATAAGCTTAAATCCTCAAAATGTATGTCAAAAGCGAGGTTCGAAAATTTGGGCAGTTTTGCGCTAGCTCTCTAAAATATTATCTACTTATTTGTGTTATTTTATTGTACATTTCATCTGGCAACACTTCATTGCGTCACTACTCCGTGGCGGACTCGAGACCACGGAGCGATGTCGGTTACTTGTCTGTTGGTTGTTCATTAAACTACATCAGTGTTAAACGAAGTGTCGTCTGCTTTACTTCTATTATTCTAACATGGTAGCAGAGGTGCGTGGTTTGGAAATGTGGTTCGGAAGTGAACGAGTTAAATAGTTTAGTGAATATTCCGAAGAAAGAACAGTTTTGTTAACCAAAATGGCGGCTAGAAGTAGCGACATAAACATTCCAATTTTCGATGGCGCGGACTATTGTAATTGGAAATTACGCATCCTAAAGTTTTTACAGTTTAAGAAGTGTAAGGATGTGGCAGTACGTCCGAAAATGCAGACTGATGATGACAAGTGGGACGACAGGGATGTCCAGGCAACGAATTACATTTATAGTGCCATATCGAATAAACAGCTGGAATACATAGGAGACCTCGATACAGCTTATGATATTTTCAAAAAATTTTACGAGATGTATCTGAAAAAATCAACGGCGTTGCAGATAGTGTGCCGACATAACCTGGAAACTATCAAATTAAAAAATTACTCGGAGGTTAGTTTATTCTTTGACGACTTTGAGAAAGCTACAAACGAACTAAAACAAGCAGGAGCAATAGTATCGGAGCAGGAAAAGCTAAATTATATGTTGAAGGCGCTACCAGTTAATTACAGCCATATTGGTGAATTAATAGATGTTCTACCGGAGGGTGAGAGAACTGTGGACTATTTAAAAAGTAAAATAAAGTTAAAAACGGCAGAGAATGCGAGTGATACATCAAATGATACATCAAATGTTTTTCGAGCGGAAGCCAGGTCATCAAATCAGATTAATTTAAATTGTTTTGGCTGTGGAAAGCCAGGACACTTTAGAAGAGATTGTCGTTCCAGAAATGTAAACCGTGGACGTGGTTTTTCTAGTTACCGTGGACATGGATCATCCAGTTACCAATGACGTGGATCATCCAGTTACCAAGGACGTGGATCAAAGAATAATAGAAATTTGCATAGAGGACGAGGAAATTATCATCAAAGTAGTCATGAGAATCAAGGTAATAGTTTTCACACTACCATTGCAACAAGTGAAAATGATAAGCCAAAGAAAGGGCAAATAGAATGGATACTCGATAGTGGTTGTACATACCATATTATAAACACTGATGAGTACTTTGATACTTGCGAGACATTGAAGAAACCTGTCCAAGTAAAAATTGGTGAGGGAACAATATTAGAAGCTACAAAAGTTGGTAATATTAATACTTGTTTCCTGGTGTATGGACAAAAATCGGAAGTGATGTTGACAAATGTTTTTTATGTAAAAGAAATGAAGGCAAACCTGTTAAGTTATTCAAGAATTACAGACAAACATTCAATTGTTTCAAGAAGGAGATTGTCAAAAATTTATAACACAAATGGAAAGGTTCTAGCAGTGGCAATTAAAAATGAGAGACTGTATAAGATGAAAAGCTACATGATTGAAGAAAGAATGCAAGCGAATGTGGGTAAAAGACATATGACTATAAAAGAAAAACTACACCGTACATTGGGACATATAAATTTTAGAAATTTGGAAGTAATGTGCAAAATTGAGTCATTGGATGGATTACCTAAAGAGATTGAATCTGAATACCTAAGGTGTGCAACATGTATTGAAAACCAAATGCATAACCTACCATTTCACCATAATCGAAGAAGAGCAGAGGAGCTATTAGAGATTGTACACACCGATTTAAATGAACCACATCAGACTTCAGGAAATCAGGGAGAAAAATATTTTTTGAGTTTCATAGATGATTACAGCAAATTAGTTAAAGTTTATTGTATCAGGACAAAAGATGAGGTATATGATTATTTAGTGCAATATGTAAATGAGGTACAAAACTTGACAGGAAAGATGATAAAGGAACTGCTATGTGACAATGGCAAGGAATATATGAATGCAAGAGTTTTTCAGTTTGCAAAAGAAAAGGGAATAGTAATAAAACCTTGTCCAGCATATGTTCATGAACTAAATGGAACAGCAGAGAGATACAATAGAACATTAATGGATATGGGCAGATGTCTTTTATCAGAAGCAAAAGTAGAAAGAAAATTTTGGCCTGAAGTAATTAAATCAGCTGCATATCTTAAAAACAGGACATTGACTAATACTATTGAAAGGAAAACGCCATATGAAATATTTTTCAAAAGAAAGCCATCAGTTAAATATTTGAAAATGTATGGAAGTAAAGTGTTTATGAGAATTCCAGAAGAAAGGCGAAGATCAAAATGGGACAAGACAGCAGAAGCTGGAATTTTACTTGGATATACTGACACTGGATACAGAGTGTTG